>PVJA010052555.1:0-12314 GCA_004027025.1 Myocastor coypus
TTGCAGTAAATAAAAATATTGCCTTTGTCATGTCTAATATTGTTTGGTTTTCTTTATTTTTAAAATGATTTGTAAATTAGCTTTTCTTGAAAATATAGAATTTCTACTTGAAAATTACTTTTCACTGGAAGTTTTTAATAACTTTTCAAATACTTTTTTATTATTATTATTATGGCCGGCTCAGCCTGCCCTGGGGGTGGGTCTGGCACAGCATGTGGTGCCAGGGATCTAACTGTGGTCCCTGCAGTTGCCTAAGCATTCCTAAGCAGGTGCTTAAGACCGCTAAACCATTTCACCAGCCCTCAAATACTTTTAATAGTTATTTAGCAGTTAAAGTTTTATTTCTTTCCTGGAGTCATTTCTTTTAACTTTTTGGTTTCTAAATAGTTCGGAATTCTGAAATGCATGTTTATAGAGATTTTTAAAATACTATTTTCTTATTATTTTAAATGCCAACATAACTAATTTCATTTATGCCATTTTCAATTTTCTGCTTTAATTTTCTTCCTTTTTATTGCTCTTAAAATATTCAGAATTATTAGTGAACTTGGAAATATTCTTGCACATTCAAATTCATTATTTTACATATTTTTTTTATCTTTGACAACTCTATTTTCTCATTCTTTTTAAAAGAGTTCTTGTTTTATTTACCTATTTATTTATTGGATACAGGGAGTCACTACATGATTCTGACTCACAGTGATCCTCCTGTTTCAGCCTCTCCAGTGCTGGGATTACAGGCACATACCACCATGCCCGGCATTGGGCAGACACAGTGTTCTGTTGGGGTTTCGGGGTGGGATGGCATGTAGTACCAGAGATTGAACCCAGGTCTTTGTGCTTGCCGAGAAGGCACTTAGACCACTGAGCTATCTCCCCAGCCTGTTTGCTCACTCCTTCTGGTCTTTTATCTTGTTTTGGTTTCAGTTTTTCTATTTCCAACTTTTCTTTTGCAATTCCCAATCATTTTGTTTTGTTTTGATGGCCAAAGATATTTCTGGAATTTCATCTTGAGATTTCATTTTATAATCTTATATTCTTTGAATTATCTAAATAGTGCCCACTCTTTCTCCTTTATGTTCATGCAGTAATATAAGAGTCACAGTTCAATATTATTGCAAACAAATTATGCTTGATCTGGTGGTTGACCAGTGTGGCCATAAGATCTTACATCAAAATTCATTTAATCTGTGATTAAATGAAGCATTGTTTCTTATGGGTGTCATCCACCCACTCTGGAAGCAACCCAGCAGACAGCTCAGAACATGTTTCCACCAGAGGCTACCTCTAGGCTAGAATGAACCTCTTTTTGTCATTTTAAAGACTCATCACCATGATGTGTGTTACATGCTCACTGGGGCAACAAATCAGAATGGCAGGTAAGCCAGGAATGAAAAGCAGGATTCAGCAACTCTAAGAATGCTGTGGAAACCTGGCACTGATTTTCTTTTCTTTGCTAAAATGCATAGACTCTCACTTCAAGCTAAGAAGTAGCTGCACTTATTCAGGACTATTAACAGATATTCAGAGTGAAAATGCTCTTCTGTATGATGCATGAAGCAAAAGCCAATATAAATACTTCGAAATAAAGTGTGTTTTTGATAAAAGGTAATGAAGGGAGAGACTACAAAAAGAGATATTGATAAACATGAAGTTTTTATGTATCCTTATGTCAATGCTAAGGTTCTAAACACCCTCATAATATTCTTACATATTATAGTTCTGTCATTTTAACTTGAATAGTTAATGCCATTTATGAAGAAAGCAGTCACACTTCCTGGGTAATTACTGTATATCTGTTAAAATAAATTATGTCTTCCTTTAAAATGCGCATCTATTCCATTCTCATTCTGCTAATGCATATCAGTTCCTTCATTATATCTGCAAAATGTCAAGCTTGCTATGTTGGAAAAAATCAATAATTAAATAGCTTTACAGTAATTACCTCCCTGTAACACATTTTTCCACCTTCATAACACAAACCAAATCCACTAACATCCAAATTATACAAATACATCGGCGAGAAGGTCATCTTGTGAAAATATAATGCGATTTACAAATAATCGAGTCACGCTTTACATACCCCTTCCTCATAGCAGGAGATACTGAGCCTCTCAAATGCAGTTCTCCTTTTAATAAGTACACTTTCTATCCTTTCAATCAGAGAATTTGGGGTTAGCCTTATAATTTACAAAGACAACACCAAAAAATAATAGTTTCTGCAGTGACCATAAGACGTGGCGTTTCTCACGTTGTTTCCGGATATTTTCAAAGTTTTTCAGACCAATGGTCAATTTGTGTCCAAGCTGCTAGCAACTAAAAGGAATCGATCATGCCAATGATTGTAACGTTTAGAACAGACGCCACCCAGTCAAAGCCCCTGTTCATGCACAAGTGAGCAGCTCATACAGAAGTAAAGATCAGAGTCATTCTGTGCCTTTGTTAAAAGAAGACATTGTTTAGAAGTATGACTATGGTTTTAGAGAAAAAATGACAAATAGATTTTTAAAATATTTTCAGAAAAGCAAAGTAAAAAACAGTCATTTTTTTTTTTCTTCACAAAAGCAACAACCCAAAACAACAACAAAACACTTGCCATCTTTTTTAGTAAAAAGCACCCCACAAGGCTCTGGACTCACTTATGGAAGGGAAAAATTTAACTTGACATAAAGGAACGGCAAAAGCTAGATGAAAGGATTCACTGAATTCATGTTTCCACAGGATAGGGTTTTTATTTCCTAAAATACCTTAAAATTTAAAAAGCAATGAAAGATTATTAAAACCTTTAAAATGTCTTTATTTTTATAGCAAGGGGTAGAAAAACTGCCATTCTTTGGTATTTCATGGTCATGATTGAACTGGCTTTTGTTTTTATATACTACCTCATATATATGAGATTTTTGTACATCGACAAGTTTATCTTTAAATTCTAGTGCACGCATGAATCTATTTTGTTGCACAGATCAGCAATAGCCCTCTCCATCGCTCAACATTTGTTAATTACATTACTTCTTGTTGTCAAGATTCAAGATGTTTCTACCTTTTTGTAACTACCATGTCCACTATTGTTTTATCACCTTTTACACACACACACACACACACACACACACACACACACACACACACACACATGCAGCAACAGTCTCTCTTCACCTTTCTTTTTCCTTTATCATCTCAAGTTCTGTTGGTTGGTAGAATTTTATATTCTTGTCTGCCCCTCCCATTGTCACCAAAGAATGGCACGAGAACTCTCTATCCCATTTGTCCATGCCCAATGATCTGTTCTCTGTCTTTATAGCCTAAGGATAAGGGAAGCTATTGCCTTAATGTTTTAGTTACTTTTTGCTCGTTGCTGGAACAAATACCCAACACTCAAAATGAAGGAAGGAAAGGTTTATTTAGCTCACAGTTTGTGGAGGTTTCAGTCCATATTCGGCTGGCCCAAGGCTGAGAGGAACAGAGCAGAGAGCATCCAGTTCATGGCGGCGGAACAGCAACAAAATGGCAGCAGAGGCAGCCAGTCAATCAGGGCAGCAGAGCAGCAGCAACAGCTATAGCTACAGTCTGTCTCTCTGTCTCTCTTTATATTACATTCAGGCTCTCCACCTTACCTCCCACCCTAGACTACACCCATAATCCCGGAAGTACTTCCACCCATAATCTCATCAGTACTAAAACCTATAATCCCAGGGATCATGGATCAAGTCTCAAACTCTAGCAGTCCCTGCCCAATGACTCCATGAGGCTTTGGGGGGACAACTAGACATAAACCATAACAATTATGGTTCCTTTTCCTTCAACCTTGTGGATGAAGATGGACCATCTTCAAGCATCAGGCACAATGCATTATGCATCAAATCTTGCTCTTTAATTCCATTCCAACTTTTTCTCCTTTTGTTATTTTTAATGTGGCTTATTTCTATGGGTTTTATGTTTTGACATGCTTTTACTTTTTATTTGAGCTCTCATGTCACTTCTTAAAGTGCTTGTTTTAGATAAAACATTAAATGGAATGCTGAAAAATACAAAGAAGTGGTTTACAAAATATCCTTGCAACTCTTTGGGAATTATTCTTCTGGTGGATGGATTGCATCTGTTTTAATGTTTCTTAATTTTGCTTTTATTGTTTCATTTTCTCTTTTACCTTCTAAATAGGTCTCATAATATAGCACACTCTTAAATCAGGGTGGCTACTTAGTGCCGCAGAGTATAAGAAGGAAAAGAACAGAGTGGTTGGGTATGGTGCCAGTGTGTTGGACACCTGCAGGCATTCACCAATACAGGCTGTGGCTAAATGCGTTAGGCTGCGGCCCTCTGTGCATTGGCTTGACAAACACACATTTTTACCTCTAGCAACACTCGTAAATAAAAAGTTACAGAGAAGAGCAATTACTCAACTGCATAAATCCACTCCCCTTTCTTACCCTTTTACTCTGTTCTCTTCATCTCAACTATTTTGTTTCTTTTTCTCCTCTACCAACTATTTTGTTTTTTTTTTGCTCCTCTACCAAGTCAGAGTAGGAACCTGAGATACTATAGCTCCATGTAAAGAACTCTGAGATGTGCCTTTCAAGAGCATGACTTTCTGATGAGGAAATCTGTACCCTGCAAGGGACCGAGTTGGTGAGGTCATTTTGCAGCTCTCACACTTTGTGCTGCATGGAATACTAGGCACAATAGCTTCAGAGTCACTGCTGCCATTCCATCCTGCAGATTTTTGTCCTCGCCACTTTGAGCAACTATGATGACATCAAGGAAAGAATAAAAACAAAAAGCCTCTTTATTCCATGAATTTTAATGGAAAACAATAAGTAGACATTTCTCAATATGTTATTATGGAAATTTTTAAGCATTCAATAGAATTGGCAGAACTTTATATATCTGTCATCTAAATTTTACTACCTCTAAGACTTTATTGTTTTTGTTGAGTTCTATATTGATTTCCTTATCAATCCCTCTAACCATCCATCAATGGTTTAATCATTTTTGATTGTTATTTTATTTTTCCAAAGAAAACTGAATAGCAACTTGCCATGGGAAGATGATTAGGAAGTAGTAAAACTTCATTTACAATCGTAGTCACTTTAAAAATAAGAGGCATAATAAAGCTCTTGTGTGGCCCTTTGATGAAAATGAATAATGTTTTCAAGTGAATTATTTTATATGCAGTGTTTATAGAGACCAAATGTGCATCGTTGCCTAGGTTCATAAATTTCTTCCCTGTGACTTCTTCCATTAGGCCTTCTGGTTTCAGACAAAAAGCAAATTTACTCAGGTGTCATTCATATGTTATAAAAGTGAAGTAGAGATGTCCTTCCTTAGAGTCCATCTTGTTGGTTCTAGTGCAAGGTAGGAGGAGTCTGTCAAAAATAAACCTTCCTATCACATCAAAGAGGTGGAGTGTTGTTGTCATTATATCACACTGACAACCGGAAGGGCCTGCATCCTACCAATAGCTACAGTGCTTTAAGCATGGAGTTAGACACTGAATTCCCTAGAGGTTTTCACATTCTGCATGATCAGACACCAAACTGACATTTGAGACTTTCACATGGAAGATCAAGGATCCATTAACTTTCCTTCCAGGGAAGATAGCAAATACCTTTAGAGTTGAATAGGATTAGGGTTTGAGACACAAGTAATCAGCCTGGAACTGTTTCCTCAACATGGCCCAGTGGAGCAAGTCACACAGGGAAGAAATTTATGAAACTAGTCAGTGATGCACATTTGGTCTCTATAATCACTGAAAGTAAAATAATTCAAAAATAAGAAGTAAGGAAGAAAGAAATAGTAGTCTACTTTCAGTGTATTTCTTTCTGTGTGAGTTCTAGTAAGACTATCAGTATGGACTTACTGTCTCAAGTGGCAAGTGTGGCAACCTATAGGTATGTGGTATGGAAAGGACCACCTGGTCTTGGGAGAGACTGAGCACCACCGGAGACACACATATTGCTCCAAGAATGATATGACTGAGGTTGCCCTAACATCTCATATTCCAGATAGTCCCAGTTTGATGACTTATTTACTATATATAATCACATTAGCGATATTCCTTTATCTTGCAACACGTGGTAATTTGAATAATAAATTGTCCCCACTTAAACTGTTATTGAAGAGAAACATAGTGAAATGTTTTTCTCCTATGACCTTAGAGCAATGTAACCCTACCTGAAACTGGAAACAACTGACCAGAGGTAGAAACCCTATCATGGTGCCAAGAACTGCAGGCTATTTTCAGAAATTATTTCATGTGTATTAAAAAGCCTGATATATCGTTTGCAAAACAGACAATAAATGGACTATGCAGGGAAAGCATTTATGTAGTAGGTGTAGAGATAAGAAACTAGCATCTTAAAGCAAAGAACAATAACAAAACTTAGGTCGGGTTGTAATTTGTTACTTAGGTATTCCAGAAAACTGGGATTTAAGAAGGCGGGTAACAGCTTATCCTGATGTCTCTACCCTTACTTGAGAGGTTGGTGATTATCTCTTCCCCTCCTTGTTATCTTTTTATTTAAAAATTGTGTGAACCTAGCATTAAACAAATAGTGAAGGTTAACAGAGGTTATAGTCCTAAATAAAAAGGAGATGCTTCTGGAGCTCTGGGCTCACTTTGAAAGACAGATCTCAGTGAGACCTCTAAAGCTACACTTATCGGGTCTCCTTGTCATTTATTTTGGCACCAGACCATAACATGCAACATAGGAATGCAACCACTTTTCCAGGTATTGCTGACCATGAAATTCTAGCCTATCATCAACCTTAGAGTTAGACAGGCCTAGAAAGACACAGCCCATGTCTTGAGGAGTATCTAGTAAAACTCTTCTGTGCAAAGAGACAACCTGGAGCTGACATTTTCAAGGATCAAAGAATTAAGCAGTCACACATAGACATGCACATGCATACACACAGGTTGAAAAAGAAATAGGAACTTGGTTCTAAGTAATTTATATGTCCTTTCTCATGTAATCTTCAACCTTATCTTATTTTTTCATCCCTAGAACCATTGCTCTATGTAAAATCTTGTTTTTACTTTCAAACAGAAACATTAAACCTAACAGAAGATAAGTAAGCAAAACACTTGACGTAGGTGTAGGAAATGATTTCCTAAACAGAACCACAATGCCACATGAGATAGCAACAAGAATCCACAAATGGGATTGTATCAAACTAAGAGGCTTCTTCTGCACAGTAAAAAAAAAAAAAAAAATCACTCAAAAGAATAGACATCCTTCAGGGACTAGGGAAATAGCTCAATAGAATAAGTGCTTTCCTGTCAAGTGCAAGGTCATGAGTTTAATCCCTAGTTCTGGGGGGGGGGGGAAGAAAAAACCAGATAATTCACAGAGAAAGAAATACAAATCGTCAACAAGTACATGAAAAAGGGTTCAAAATACTTGAATATTAGAAAAATAAAAATTAAAGCAATGTTAAGATTTCGTCTTGCTCCCCAAAGAATGATAATCATTAAGAAATCAAATAATGATAAATGCTGGTAGGGCTGCTGTGAAAAAGGAATCCTCCTTCACTGTTGGTCAGAATGAAAACTAGCATAACCATCATGGAAATCAGCCTGAAGATTTCTCAAAGAACTAAAATTAGAAACTCCTGTGACCCAGATATCCCTTGTTGGGTATCTTTTCCAAAGAGCTTAAGTCATACTACCATAATACATGCATAGCAATGTTTATAACAGCACATTAGCTAAGATCTGGAAGTACTCCGTATACCCATCAACAGATGACTGGATTAAAAAATGTTATATTTACATAAAATGGAATACAACTCAGCTATATAGGATGACAAAACTCGAGACACTTGTAGGAAAATGGATGCACCTGGAAAATACATGTTATGTGAAATAGATAACATATATTCAAGCTTAAATACCACATGGCATTCTTTATTTGAGTAAGACAAAGAATGAAGAATGTGGTAAACAATACAGAGGTACAAGGGAATGAATCTCTTACCATAGGGAAGTAGTCCAAGGAAAGAAGGATGAGGAGTGAAAAGGGGAAGAAGAAATAAAAGTAAAGATATGTCATTTAGAGGAACTTAATAACCCCAGTTAAGGTAACATTATAGGGCATAACATGGGTTAAGATAAGTAATACTAACAGGTTTGAAGAATGGGGTAGGGGAACTGGAGAAGGAGCATGGGAAAAGAAGGGTAAGCAAAGGGGGTTTTAAAAAAGAAAGAAACATAATATGTACATGTAGCCATTTGCCAACTCAACTGCAAACTACATAAACTGCAAACACATATAAATAAAATAATTTTTGAAACTCCATTGTTATGCCAGAAGAAAAATGAAAATAAAAGTGTTAAAATTGCATTTCTAGATTATTGCTTTGACCCTCAATTCATTCATTCAGTAAAGAGAGATATATTTGAGATGAAAATTAAAGCATATTATTGACTCTAAATCTCATGCTTCACTTCTGTAGTGTCTGTCTGGCCATGGTCCCCACTAATTCTCCCCCAACATGGTCACTATTGTGCATCGGTTATAGTTTGTGTATAGGTGTTCCCCCAAAGCTTTATGCAGTCATGGGGCGGCTTCTGGAATTTGTGGTTGATTATTGTGGGTGTGGGCACTGCACCTCCCCTGGGGCAGGTGATTTGCATTTCCATGTAAGGAAGGAAGAGAAGTTAGCTGCTTGAGCTGCTGTTACTCCTCCCTTTGCTCTTGCGCTTTGCTGCTTCCATGAAAGGTTGCTTTCTGCCATAAGCCACTCTGCCTTGGAGCCAGCTGAGTATGGACTGAAACCTCCAGTAACTATGACCTAAATAAACCTGTCCTTCCCTAATTTGAGTGTCAGATTTTTGTCCCGGCAACGAGAGAAGAGTAACTATTCAGCATCTTTGCCTAATAAACCTTCACTTCCCCATTAATTGCAGCTACACAGTATGTACCTAGTCTTCAAAGTGCAGTTGAGGTATATCTTTGTGGAAGCCTATATATCTTCTCTACTACCATAAAATAATTGTGTTCCAGGGCACTGGGGAGATAGCTCCATGGCATAAGTGCCTACTGGGCAAGTGTGAGGTCATGAGCTCAAACCCCAGTCCCACAAAAAAAAAATAAAAATAAAAATAAAAAAAATAATAATAATAATTGTGTTCCTTTCAAAATTTAGGCATGAATTCAAGCTAAGTGGCCAACACAATAGTATTAAGAAGTAGTGCTGCAGTATTGAAAGATCTTTCCATCATGATTAAGATAAGACCCTTGTAACAGGGCCACAGTACCCTTGGACTCATTCCCCCCTGTACTTTACAAGGACAACACAGCACCCCTCTCCTCAGGAGGCTGCAGCCATGGGCCACCATGTTGTAAGCAGAGAGTAGTCTTTATCAAATAGTGAACCTACTAATACCTTGGTCTGGAAATTAATAGCCTCCACAATTGCAAATAATATTTCTGGCCTATATAAGTTATATAGTATGAGATATTTTGATCCAGCAAGGGGATTAAACAAGTTAAAGCAACTGTCTAGTAGTACATTAGGCACCCTGACTTATGTAAAATGGAAGATCACTAATACCTTTATTATATCTTTGCCAAGCATTGTATTTATTTGTAGTCTTCCACTTTCATTAGGCTGTTACTGCTAAGTCAAAGGTTTGTTGTTCTCAGAAATTGCTGTATAGTTCTGTGGTCTTGGGCTTATTACCCAAGTCCTCAAAGGCTACAGCGTTTTTAGTTGCAAAGGAGGATATCTTCCATGGAGTTTTATTCTTGAGTGAGCAGTATGTTAGAACCAGTCAAAAATTTAAAATTCAGTATTGTGTTAATTTTTGTTGAATGTATGTTTATTGAACATATCAAATCTGAAAATATGCGACTGGGAGAACTTTGGCAGGGAAACAAGAAGAAGAACTGAAGGAGAAATGACTTTTTGGTAATGAGGATTGAACTCAGGACCTCGTGCTTGCCAGACAGGCAAGTGTGCTGCTGAGCTAACAACCTCAGCCCCAGAAATGGACAGACATACTCAAGGCAGACAAGGTTTGAGCAAAGTCTTCCTTACCTATCACTATCTAACCAAGAGTTCAGACCACAACTGGAAAGGCACTCATGAGCTAGCCCATAGCCCTGTATCAGTTCCTATCTCTCATTGTTTTCCTCAGAATTGCTCTGTTTCAATGGCTATATCACAAACAAGCCATAGCTGCTTTCTTTGCAAGCCACCACAGAAGCATCTCCACGGCATTTCCCCTTGCCTCTTGCCCAGCAGCAATCTATCTACCACAGTAGTTAGAAATCATTCAGAAAGACTATTAGGTCCTTTAATACCTCTGCTCAAGCCCCTATTAGAGTCACTGTATTCTTAAAGCCCTCTGTGATAGACTCATGCCCACCTACTGGGCACTAGCCCTACCCTCTCCCCTCCTTACAGTTGCCTTTTGGCACAGTGGGCTTCTCCCCACTTCCCACTGAGCTTTCACAGCCATAAGAGCTTAGTGCACTCTCTCTTCCTGTTCTGCTCCTAATAGTTCGAATTTCTCATTTTTTGGAACTCAGTTAAACCACCTGCTCACAAGGAGTTACCAGACCAACAAATATAATCTTTTGTAAGGAGACCAACAAACACACATTTTCCCTCTTGTGGTAGGACTCTGTCTACTTAGAATACTTACCAGAATTGGAAATAAATATTCACTTTTCTACTTATTTTTAATGGGTTTCTTTCACTACATTCTTATATTAGGAAGTGACAGCAGGTAGGTAAGGAATTTTTAATTAGCTATAGTAGTACTTAATGGAGTTTAAGTATCAATTTATAAAAACTTGCATTCACAACCCAATTCCCTGGAAGAGGTGAATTTTTAAGAAATACACAGGATTCAGAGGAAATTTATAATGGAAAACTCTGCACTCAGTGCTAGTGAGCTTCTCTGTGCTGGAATGTATTCTGACCTCGTTTTCCTTTTTCTTACAGTAATGGCTTGGCAGTACATAGCAAATCCAGTATCAATAAGGCTACAAGACTGTCTGAGCAGGAAGCTTCCTCCTCTGATGTGGAACAGCTGCCACAGTTGCCAGAACAGCTCCTGTGTCAGGTTCTTCATTGCATTTTGTACAATAGAAAGAATTGGTGGTGAAGATATATTTCTTTATCTGACAGGTTTTCACCAGAAAAAAATACCAGGTGAGGTGATTTTTCTGTTTTTCTGGACCTTCTGATTCCTAGTGGAAAGATCTACTTATTCAAAACAACACACAAATCCAATACCCTCCTCCCCCAAAATTAAAACAAGTACAGTTCCTTGAACTGGGCGACCTTCTTGGACAGCCAGTTGTCGGAAGACTAGACATGTCTCTAAGCATTGTTGCCAGCAAAGAACACTTCTACGCTGCTACCCGACATTTAGATACTTGGGCACACTTTCAAACTGCTACCAACTAGTGTTGCACTGCAGCATCCTCAATTAAGCAATGTAGGCATCTCCGTGGATAGTTTATAGTGCCCAGCTCTTTGGATATTGGAGGGTAAAGAACTCCTGGGTGAATCCCTGGAACCACCCTTAGGACTGCAGCGCCTAATGCAAAATGTCTCTGATTGAATCAAAATTCAAGAGCACCTTTAATCTAGTTGTTTTGAAATCTAATGCCTACAAGGATATAATAGCTTCCTAGAGCATCAACATCAAGGTGTGTGCAAACAACTCCAGGGAGAATTCAACAATAAGGATGGTGTTAATTCCAAATGTTCCCTGAATAATAATGCCAAGTCTCTAGGTAATTCCTGAAATCCCCTTGGGATGAGGCTAACTAAAGGAACAGCTTAAATGGAATCATTATTGTTAGTCTCTGTGCTATTCCTCCTGTGATGTTTCGTTTATTTCTCCCCAATTCCTATTTGCTCTTAAGATTTTTTCCTTTACTCATAGCTTCTAATCTTTGATTCAATTGCGCAGACTTCTTAGTACCTAGAACTTTTATGCTATTACGGATAATCAAAGTCCTTTTATAAGACAGCATGTGAGCTGCAAATGGCTTTTCTCCCTGTCCTCTTTTTTGATGTATGGTACTTTAAAATGTGACTGCAAATGTGTGTTGAGGTTACCTAACAACATTGTCATGCATCAGAGAAATAAGTAGATCTATAGAACAGGGATGTGGGACTTTTTTGCTTTATGTGTCCCTGAATGTAGATAAGCCAGGGTGTTCCAGAATCAACAGCATGTAAAACATAGGAGCAAATTTAAGACACACAGGTATCTTCTTCTTCTTCTTCTTCTTCTTCTTCTTCTTCTTCTTCTTCTTCTTCTTCTTCTTCTTCTTCTTCTTCTTCTTCTTCTT
>PVJA010052556.1:0-12343 GCA_004027025.1 Myocastor coypus
GTGCGCCACCACGCCCGGCGAGAACTTGTCTTAGACAAAAAAAACTTTCATTTTTTTCAGATAGGGTTTTGCTCTGTAGTTCAGGTTGGCCTTGAAGTCAGTTTGTAACCCAGGCTGGCCTAGAACTCACAGTGACCCTGCTGCCTCAGCCTCCTGAGTGATGCGATTACAGGCATATGCCACTATACTTGGGGGTGGGATTAAAAGTCTGGGACAGCTTTTTCTATCAGTTGGCCGAAATGCCGAAAGGAAAGAAGGCCAAGGGCAAGAAGGTGGCCCCGGCCCCTGCTGTCGTGAAGAAGCAGGAGGCCAAGAAGGTGGTAAATCCCCTGTTTGAGAAGAGGCCGAAGAATTTTGGCATTGGATGGGACATCCAGCCCAAGAGAGACCTCACCCACTTTGTGAAATGGCCCCCGCTACCTCCGGCTCCAGCGACAGAGGGCCATCCTGTACAAGCGGCTGAAGGTGCCTCCAGCAATGAACTAGTTCACCCAGGCCTTGGACAGCTAAACAGCTGCCCAGCTGCTTAAGCTCGTCCACAAGTACGGACCAGAGACCAAGCAAGAGAAACAGCAGAGGCTGTTGGCCTGAGCAGAGAAGAAAGCTGCTGGCAAAGGCGATGTCCCCACTAAGAGGCCCCCGGTCCTCAGAGCAGGTGTCAACACTGTCACCACTCTGGTAGAGAACAAGAAGGCTCAGCTTGTCGTTTGCTCATGACGTGGACCCCACTGAGCTGGTGGTGTTCCTGCCTGCCCTGTGTTGCAAGATGGGGGTCCCCCGACTGCATCATCAAGGGGAAGGCCAAGCTGGGGCATCTGGTCCACAGGAAGACCTGTACCACTGTCGCCTTCACGCGAGTCAACTCGGAAGACAAAGGCGTGCTGGCTGAGCTATCAGGACCAACTCCAATGACAGATATGAGGAGATCCGCCATCACTGGGGAGGCAACGTTCTGGGTCCAGAATCTGTGGCCCGTATTGCCAAGCTGGAGAAAGCAAAGGCTAAAGAGCTGGCCACTAGGCTGGGCTAAGTGTACTTTCGAGTTTTCTGTACATAAAAACAATAAACTGTCCTTAATGCAGTGTAAAAAATAGTAATAATAATAAAAATAAAAGTCTGGGATATAGCTCACTGCAAAAGTCCTGGGCTCCAGGAAAAAAAAAAAATCTGGGGTAGGCATATAGCTCAGTGGCAGCCCACTCACCTAGCATGCCTGAGGCCTTGGTCTCCACTCAGCACTGAAAAAAAGTAATATTTTTAAAATTTATTTCTCCTCGTTTTGAGACAGGGTCTTGCTATGCAGTCCAGGCTGGCCTTGAACTCACTTTTGTTTTTTTGTTTTTTGTTTTTTTAAGAATTTTATTTTATTTATTTATTTTTTTCTTGTTTCAGAACCTTTGTTTATTCACTCATTTTTGTGGCCAGCTCAGCCCATCCCGAGGGCAGGGCTGGCGCAGCATGTGGTGCCGGGGATCGAACCTCGGTCCCTACAGCAGCCCAAGCTTTCCCAAGCAGGCGCTTTAGACCACTGAGTCATCCTGCCGGGCCCCCTGAACTCACTTTTGTAGCCCAGGCTGGTCTCAAACTCACATTGATCCTCCTGCTTTAGCCTCTCAAGGGCTGAAAAAGAGTAATTTTAAAAAGAGCACTGCCCATTTCAGGCACAGGGATGTGTACTACACAGGAGGCTGAGGCAGGAGGATCAGTTGAGCCCAGAAGTTTGAGGCCAGTCTTCATAACATAGTGAGAAGCTGCCCTCACAATAAAGGGGTTGCAAGGGGCCTGGGGAGATAGCTCAGTAGAATAAGTGCTTGCTTGGTAAGTGCAAGGGCCTGAGTTCAATCCGTGGTTCTGCCAGAAAAATAAATAAATAAAGGGGTTGCGGGGGGGCTGGGGAGATAGCTCAGTGGCACAAGTGCCTGCTTGGCAAGAGCAAGGTTGTGAGTTTGAACTCTGGTCCCGCAAAAAAAAAAGGGGGGGGTGCGGGTTGCAGGAGGACCTGAGGACCTGGCTGCGATGCCATGGAGCATGGTTTGTGGGGACAGGAAATTGGAGGCATTTGGGATCCCATCCCAGGGAACAGAGAAGGCAAGAAGGGGGTCAAGCAGAACCCAGAAGTCCACCCAGCACTGTGGCCCTCGACTGATCTTCCAAAAACAGGGATGAAACCTTCGGAATAGCGGGAGCCCACGTGGAAGGAAAGCAAGGGGAGGGGAGCCAGCCCCATGAGGCCATGTGGCAGCCGCCCGAAGCTGCCTTTGCCCTGGCTGGGATGCAGCTGAGAATGGAGGTCACGTGGGCGAGGGTGGGGGTGCAGGTCTTCCTGTGCCCAGCTCATCCCGAATCCCATTGGCTCGCCTCATCCTGAACCCTGGACCACAGCCTCTCTTTTGTGTGTGGTACAAGGATTGGATCCACTGATCTGCAGCCCAGCCTTGTTATTGTTTATGTTGAGACAGAGTCTCGTTGTGTTGCTAAGTTGCTCATGCTGGACTTGAACTTATGATCTTCCTGCCTCAGCCTGCCAGAGTGCTGGGGTTACAGGCGTGCGCCTACATGCCCAGATTTCAACTGTAGCTCCGTCCTTATCTTCCAGGAGCTTTGAGGATGAGCAAAATAAAGTGGGAAGCGAGGAGTGAATCAGCATAGTCCGGATTTTAGAAATAGCATTGCCCTAACTCACAGCCCCTCCCCGGAGTGGTCATGGCTCCGAGTCCACGGGAGGAAGCCGTGGTGCTGAAGCCTGTGGTCTCCTCACTGTCGCTGAGAAGGGAGGCAGCTGAAGTGGCTTGTACAGTGAGTGGTACAGTGAGAACCAGTAGAGAGCTGGGGGCTGGGGCTGCTGTGTTTTTGAGCCAGGGTCTCACTGGACAGCCATCCAAGGGTTACGGGTTTGCATCGCTATAGCTGGCTCAGAGCTGGGATTTGCACTCAAGCTTAGTGGACCCAAAGATGCGACTCTCAAAGCATTATGCACTTAATAAATGAATTACATGCAGGGAAGGATCAGCAGGCTAAGGTTTCCTAGCCCTTTTGAAGTCCCCACAGTGAGGGTGGGGGGTGCTGGCGGGCCTCAGGATGTGTCCCATAGCAGATGTACAGGGTGGAGAACCCAGCATCCTCGTGGTCCCTGTGCAGACACAGGTAGGACTGGTGCGAGTTCCCCAGGCCTTCTGGCCACCAGCCCCTACTCTCACCCCTCCTCCTGCTCCCTACCTGGGGTGCTTTCCAGTTCCTGGAAATTAGAAGTCATCATTCTCAGGTGGCCACAGGTGCCAGTCCACCCATCACCTGCAATCCAGTCCTGCTGATGGGTGTCAGGAAAGAAGGGAATAAGAGCCAGCCAGGTGGAGCCAACTTGGCACAGGGCAGGGTACGCGGCTGCCCTGTTTCCACCCCCTAGTGCTGTCCCTGTTGCTTCCCACCACCCCTGCTTGTGAGACTGATGTGCTGCCCCAGAAGGGGTCACCAGGTACCGTGTTGGAGACCAAGAGGTGTGGGCTGCTGGACTTCGAACATGGGGACATCTATCCACGCCATTACCCAGCCATGCCATATATATATGGCATGCATCCATATATATATATGGTACAGGGTCTACAGGGTCTCACTTGTACTTTTTCTTTTCTTTATTTTATTATTATTTTTTTTCTTGTTTCAGAACCTTTATTTGTTTATTCACTCATTTTTATGGCCGGCTCAGCCCACCCTGAGGGCAGGACTGGCGCAGCATGTGGTGCCGGGGATCGAACCGCGGTCCCTGAAGCCGCCCAAGCTTTCCCGAGCAAGCGCTTTAGACCACTGAGCCATCCCGCCGGGCCCCTCTTTTCTTTTTTTTGCAAGATCGGGGTTCAAACTCACGACTTGGCACTTGCCAGGTAGGCACTTGTGTCACGGAGCTATCTCCCCGGGCCTGGACTCACTATGTAGACTGGACTTGTAGTGATTCTCCTGTTTTCAGCCTCCCAAGGGCTAGGATTATGGGCGCAGGCCACCAGCCTTGGTCTCAGGCGCGCCTGGGGGCGGGGCCGGCACGGCACACCAGGGATCCAACCAGGGACTGCACTCTGCCTAAGCAGGCACTTTAGTCCACTGAGCTATCTGGCCTGCCCTAGGGTATTGTAGTTTACCCACAGATCCAGCAGCTAGTGAGGGGGGACTTGGGTAGACTTGCTTTCCTCAGAGGTCCTGGGGAGCCGTGTAGGGTGACGACTTGTGCTCCCTATCCTCATCTGTACAAGCCTGTGGGGCCCAGAGCTGGTCATCTCATTTTGCAGATGTGAAGGTGCCCAAGGCAGCCTGGCCTGAAGACTGGTCCGGGCCCAGAGGAACAGACCCTCAAATGGCAGGGCTCCTCAGCTTCCTCATCCAGTGCCGTGGAGTTTGGGGACCTTCTACACACATCTTGGGGCTCGTGGTGGAGGCAGCTGTGCTGGTGGGTCCTGGTCAGTACTAACACTGCGCATGCGCAAGAACTTTCAGCTCGCCCTCCACCGGGTTGGAATCCCGGCAGGGACAAACACTCTTTGACATGTTTGTGTATCCCAGAGACCCTGGGAACTGGGAGTGGCAATGCACACCTGTAATCCCAGCCACTTAGGAAGCTGAGGCAGGAAGATTGGAAGTTGGGACCCGCTGAGCTGGCCATAGAGACTGGGCCGGTGCCTCAGCTGAAAACAGGAGCTGCATAGTGTGAGACCTTGTGCCAAATACACAAATTTTTTTTTTTTTTTAAGTGGCCTTGAGCTCACTTTTTAAAAATTTATTTATTTATTTACTTATTTCAGCTGGCTCAGCCTACACTGGGGGTGGGGCTGGCTCAGCAAGTGGTGCTAGGGAATCGAACCACAGTCCTAACAGTTGCCTAAGCTTTCCTAAGCAGGTGCTTTAGACCACCAAACCATCTTGCCAGCCCCAAATACATAAGTTGAAAAGAAAAAAAAAAAAAAGGTGGAAATCAGAAAGGCAGCCTGGCCTTGGCCGGGCATGGTGGCGCACCCCTGTAATCCCAGTACTCGGGAGGCTGAAGGAGGAGGATCGGTGCGAGTTCGAGACCAGCCTGGGCTACAAAAGTGAGCTCAAGGCCAGCCTCAACTGCATAGCGAGACCCTGTCTCAAAAAGACAAAAGAAAAAGAAAGGCAGCCTGGGCAAGGTAGAGAGAGGTTGCCTCAAAGTGAAAAAGAGCAGGTAGCTTAGTCATAAAGCAAGCCCTTCTGGGTTGATCTCCTTTACTAGGGTGGAGTGGGGGTGGGGGGGTAGGAGTGGGGGTAGGGGTGGTGTGGTGGGTCGGGGAAACAGCTGTTGGGCTTGGAAGGATAAGAACAATTTTGAAATGTAAAGTGGAGGTTAGAGGTACAGGCAGAGGTCACAGTCTAAGAAATGTAAGGCTGGGGGGCTATCTATGGTGTTGTCACTGTGGAATCTTACTCTGTTTGCCCTTGGATGCTGAGATTGTGCAGTGCACAACCTGTACTCCTGAGCAGGAAACACAGGAGCAAGGACCACCTGGGGGAGGAGGAAGTCCTTGGCAGAGTGAGACAGGACACATGGTTTGCAAATCAAATGCAAATGGACTGCCTTAGGCCGGGAGCCCCTGGGCCTTCTTTTGTGAGAGGGCAGATATTGCTCTTCCCTAACTCAGCATCTAAGGCCCTTACTGTCCCCAAGGGTAGGCTGAGAGGAACACGGTTCCCTTAGTGCTAGAAACCCTGGGATTGGAGTAGAGCTGGCCTGGTCACCTGAAGGTGGATGGCCATAATCAGGGCTAGGTAGGCCCCACAAAGTGACATCTAGTACTTAGGAGATGGGCTGGGCTCAGGATGAACCAGACTGTTAGTCACAGGTCGGTCCAGAAGAGGGTGGCAGAGCAGGAGGTCAGGAGGTAAGTGTGAGGGGCAATGGGGGCCCTACAGAGGGGTGGGTGTCAAGCCAGGATACAGACACACAGTCACAATGCTGGGTGTTCTACAGTGGAATGGCAGGCAATGGAAGGCCGTGCACCCAGACTAGAATTCCGGTGCGGTGCGTGGGGCCTAGGCCTCGAAAGCCCCTCCTTTCTCAATGCCTTGGTGTGTGAGGCTGCTATGTCCCAGGTAAGGAGAGGGTGCTGAGCCAGGAACCAGCCAAGGACCCCAGAGACCAGTGTCCCTGATGAATGGGAACAGGCTGCCAGGGCCGGGAAAGGCTGGTCATGTGAGTGGAGCCTGTCCCAGCCAGGACACAGCCTGGAGGGCTAACGAAGCCTGAGGCAGAGCCCCAAGGAGGGGATGCACTGGGCTTTACTTTCTAGGTGGCAGGGAGCAGATGCTTGAGAGAGGAGCAGGGTCTGAGGGCCCGGCCATTTATTTATTTATTTTTTTAAAGAATTTTATTGGGGCCTGGCAGGATGGCTTAGTGGTCTAAAGTGCCTGCAGGCGGCTGCAGGGATGGGGCACCACAAGAAAATAAATAAATAAAATTTAAAAATTCTAAAAAAAAGAATTTTATTTTGTTTATTTTATTTATTTTTTCTTGTTTCAGAACTTTTTTTTGTGTAGTTATTTATTTTTATGGCCGGCTCTGCCTGCCCTGAGGGCAGAGCTAGCGCAGAACCGCGGTCCTTGCAGCTGCCTAAGCTTTCCTAAGCAGGCGCTTTAGACCACTGTGCCATCCTGCCAGGCCCCAGTGCCCATCCATTTATTTATTTATTTATTTATTTATTTATTTATTTTTGAGACAGGGTCTTGTTATGCAGTTCAGGCTGGCCTTGGGCTCACTTTTGTAGCCCAGGCTGGTCTCGAACTCACACCGATCCTCCTGCCTCAGCCTCCCGAGTGCTGGGATTATAGGCGTGCGCCACCATGCCCGGCTATTTATTTATTTTTATGTATTTATTTTTCTCTTATCTTGGAACCTTTGTTTGTTTATTCACTCATGTTTATGGCTGGCTCAGCCTGCCCCGAGGGTAGGGCTGGCACAGCATGTGGTGCCGGGGATTGAACCACGGTCTCTGCAGCTGCCCAAGCTTTCCCAAGCAGGCGCTTTAGACCACCGAGCCATCCTGCCGGGCCCAGCCCATCCATTTATAGAGAGATGAGCAGCCGGGTGTGATGATGTGCTCCTGTAGTCCCAGCAGAAGGCTGGGGTAGGAGGGTTGCAAGTCCAACCCAGTGCAGTGAATTTAGTGACACAAGGAGATTTAGATTTACCTCAGAATAATTAGAAAAGAAAAGCTGAGGATGTAGCTGAGTGAGAAGGCCCTGGTTCAATGTCCAGTATTGTCAGAAAGAAAGAAAGAGGGAGAGAGAGAGAGAGAGAGAGAGAGAGAGAGAGAGAGAGAAAAGAAGGAAGGAAGGAAGGAAGGAAGGAAGGAAGAAAGAAAGAAAAGAGACAGACAGATAGATTAACCCTGGAGTAAGCAGAAACACAGGCCAGAAAGGCAAGAGGCTGAAGGAGGAGAGAGGAGACTGTTAGGAAGTGGGGTGACAGGAAAAGGAGTGAGCGGAAGGGGGGGCGAGGAGGCCCAGAGGGACTCCAGGCAGCGAGGACAGGCGCAGCTGCCAGCTGCAGGGTGGGAGCTGAAGGTTCCCAGCCTCTGCAAGTCTGCAGTGCCCGCGTGGACAGACCGAGGCTGCAGGCTGGGGACAGGCAGGGGCCTGTGGTGGCTCTGTGGGGACGCCCATGTCCCAGTTGTCCCTCTTGTCCTCTCCTCAGAATCCTTCCACGCCTGCCCGTGGGTCGAAGACGCCTCCGGGCCCAAAGGTGAAGCCCCCGCGCACCCCGCTGGCCCGGGCCTGGAAGCAGCAGCGGGAGCAGTTGCTGGCGGCCACCTATGTGCCGGTGGCCCTGAGTCCCCAGGGGCAGCCCCTGGGCCCGCTGCGAGCTACCTTCTACACCGCCCAGTACTCCAACTCGCTGAGCCCCTTCTACACCTTGCAGAAGCCCACCTGCGGCTACCTGTACCGCAGGGACACCGACCACACCCGCAAGCGCTTCGACGTGCCTCCAGCCAACGTGGCCCTGTGGCAGTCCTAGGCCGCCCAGCGAGCTCCCTCCCCCTCGCTCCCCTCGGCAGCGATTAAACGCTGGCCTCCTCTGCCGCGGCATCCGAGTCGGTGGCTGCGGGGGGCGGGGGTGGGTAACTTCAAGCTGTGGGGGGATCGCACCGCGGGTCAGGTCGGGAGGTCCAGACCTGGAAGGACTTAGCGACCCCTGACGCCCCCCGGAGGCCAACTGTGGTAGTGCAGCCGCCGGGCTAGTTCTTTAAGAAACGCACCCGGGTCCCCTGGACACAGCCAGTGTGGGGGTCGTGGCCCAGGAGGAAGAGAAGCCTGCCAGGGCCCTGTGGTGTTGCTGGGAGTGAGGGGACAGCGGGAGTGAGGAGGCAGGCTCCGACTGCAGCGCTCTACCACTCACGCCTACCCACCCCATCCTCTCACCCTAGTGGACTCTCAGGTCTGGCGTCCACCCTGAGAGGGAACCCTGCAGCCGAGCATCTCCCGCTGGGTCTTCCGCAGGACCCACATTTCCACCCTCCATTGGTGCCCAAGACAGGGAAGGACCCTGACCCCTCTGATCTAGGGTCTTGGGGGTCCCGCCCCCCTCAAGACCCTCCTCAGGAGTCCTGGCTTTGGGGTCAACATCTACAAGTTGAGTGAACTGGAGTGGGGATCCATTTTGGGCCCCAATTCTTTTATCTCATGTAGAAGGGGTGCACTCCACTCACTGGGCTGGTGAGCTGCTGCCATTATACTGCCCACCACTGTGCAGGGCGCTAAGAGACCTCGGGCCTCCACTCCCACAGCTTCTACCACGCATTCCCTCGGGAATTGTCCTATGAAGCGCAGGGTCTTATCAGCCAAAGATCCCCCTCACCCCTAATAGTGGGAGTCGAACCCAGGGTCTTCGCACTGAGCCACATCCCTAGCCCTTTTATTTTGAAGTAGTTCTTTGCTAAGTTTCCCAGACTGAGCTTTAAAGTGCAGTCCTCTTACCAGAGGTACAAAGTTTCATTACATACTTTAAGCTGGCCATGAACTCACTATGCACCCCAGGTTGGCCCTGAGCTGGTAGAGATCCTCCTGCCTCAGCCTCCCAAGTGTTGGGATTACAAGTGTGTGCCACCATTCCTGGTAGTAAGCAGGTTGATCTACTGTGTCTGGGAGCCAGATCAGAACATCGTGAATTCCAAAAACAGGACAAGCGGGGCACAGAAGCCACAGGATCAGAGCAGCTACCGGCTGGTCACCCATGGGTGCTGAGTGGGATTAGGAGATTGCCAGCTGGGTGGGGAAAGCCTCTCACCCAGCTCAAGGCCATAATCTGGGGAGATGCTATTCTGGGTGCAGGCCCCACTACCAGGGCTTAGTGGAGACTTTTAACATCGGACTCTGGTGTCGCCTAACTCGGGTGCGAGCCAGCCCCCCTCTCCTCCTCTGGTGCCTCCATTGGTCCTCTGGGTGCGGAGGTCCTGGCCCCCACACCACCCTCGAGCGGCTGCCTCTGTTCACCTTGGGTGCCAGCCTCCCGAGGCTGGGCCATGGGCAACGTGGTGGAGGGCAAGTCGGTGGAGGAGCTGAGCAGCACCGAGTGCCACCAGTGGTACAAGAAGTTCATGACCGAGTGCCCCTCCGGCCAGCTCACCCTCTACGAGTTCCGCCAGTTCTTCGGCCTCAAGAACCTGAGCCCCTCAGCCTCCAAGTATGTGGAGCAGATGTTCGAGACGTTTGACTTCAACAAGGTGGGCAGGGGGCTGCCTGGGGCAAGGAAGAGTGACCGGGACCAGACAGTCCCTAGAAGAGGGCTCTGCTTGTGCTCATTTGGGAGTCAGGTTTTCCTTCCTTCCTTCCTTCCTTCCTTCCTCTCTCTCTGTCTCTGTCTCTGTCTCTCTCTCTCTTCTTTCTTTCGTTCTTTCTTTCTTTCTTTCTTCCTTTCTTTCTTTCTTCCTTTCTTTCTTTCTTCCCTGCCTTCCTTTCTGTACTAGGGGTTGAACCCAAGTTCTTCACATTGAGCTACACCCTTGACACTTTTTTATTTTTTGAGACTTGGATGGGACGCAGTCCTCCTCTCTCTGCCTCCCAGAGAGCCGAGATCACGGCGTGTACTCCCACGCCTGGCTAGGCCCACAGACCTTTGAAAGCAGAGGCTTGATTTACCCCATGTTTCTGGAGCAGCTGCTCTGCTCAGGAATGAATCCAGTCCTGGCCCCACTTTTGCTTCTAGGGGGAGACAGAGGGACCCTCAAATCAGGTCCGAGGCTGAGTTTGGGGGGCTCCTCTGCCCCTTCCACAAGACATGTGGCTCGGGCTCTCTGAATCAAGTGTGATGCTTCCAGGGCGGTCACTGAGCACCCGGTGCTGGTGCGAAGGTCCGGGAAGCTCATGAGGACAAGGGAGGAGGGCAGAGAGTCGTGCTGGCCTGGCTGGGGCAGGGCCACCTCACCTGGGTTACCCATGATGCTCTGTGCATGCTATGACAAGGGACAGGCAGGGCTGCCTGGGCACCGAGGGCCAGGACATCCCAAATCCAAACACCCAGGGACCCAGCTCATCTTTCCTCGCCTGAGTGGAAGACCATGTGGCAGGCAGGCTGTGTGGCCTGGCCCTGTCCGGCGCACCCTCCTGAGCAGCCTGAGGGGATGGGCAGGGGAGCTTGAGCCCCAGCTCCTGTCTCAGCCGCAGCTGGGCCACCTTGCCTGTCCTGGCACATTAAGATGCTGGATTTCAGCAGTAAATCTTCCATTTATTTGGGACAATTCAGGTAGATGTCGTGGTAGAAGAATCCAGATCCACAAGTGCAGTTCCCGCCCTGCTGTCCCCTCACCCTGGTGGTGACATCGAGTGTGCCTGGCCATGAGCCTCTGGGGGCAGCCGGGGATGCGCGGCTATTTACAACTCCCTAATATCTGAGGCTTAGGAGCCAAAGCAGATTAAGAGCTTAGAGTTTGCAGTCCTCACCTCAAGGGCAGTGCCTGGGTCCCCAGGACTTTCCTGAGGGGAAGGGGGCCAGAGATCAGGAGGGGTGGTGTCACCAAGCTGGACTTTGGTGCTCTTCAGGGGACCATATGCCTTTAATCCTAGCTACTCAGGAGGCTAAAACAGGAGGATCACAAGTTCAAAGCCAGCCTGGGCAATTTAGACTGTCTCAAAACAAAAAATAAAAATTAAAAAATATATATATTTTTTTGTTTTTAAAGAGCCGGGATCTGGCTCAGTGTAGAGCTCCCTAGTATCCCAAACAACAAGAAGTAGGTCTGGCCTCTACCTCTGCGCTCCTAACTCTCCCAGCCCTCAGCGCTTTGCTTCTATCTCTTCCTATCTCGTGTGTGTTGTGGGTTTTGGTACTGGGAATTGAACTCAGGACCTTGTGCCACTGGGCTATATCCCTGGTCCTTTTTTTTTTTTTTGTCTTTTTGAGACAGTATCTTATTATACAGTTCAGGCTGACCTGGAGCTTATTTTGTAGCCCAGGCTGGTCTCGAACTCACAATGATCCTCCTACCTCAGCTTCCCCAGTGCTGAGATTATGGAGATTACAAATTTGAACCACCATGTCTGCTCTCTCTCTGTCTCTCTCCCTCTCTTTTTGAGACAAAGTCTTGCTATGCAGTTCAGGTTAGCCTTGAGCTCACTTTTGTAGCCTAGGGTGGTCTCAAACTTGAGCCAATCCTCCTGCCTCAGCCACAGGCACGCGCTCTTTATATATTTTTATTTTAGTTTTGTTCAGCGCAGCTTGGACGTGTAGTGATCCACCTGTTTTCAGCCTCCCAAGTGCTGGATTACAGGCACATGCCACCACACCCAGTCTCAGTCACAGTCTCAGGGTGTCCTGGGGACAGGCAGGCACAGCACATTGGGGGATTAAAGGTAACTTTACTCTTGGGCCCGGCGGGATGGCTCAGTGGCCTAAAGCCCCTGCTTGGGGAAGCTTGGGCAGCTTCAGGGACCGCGGTTCGATCCCCGGAACCACATGCTGCGCCAGCCCTGCCCTTGGGGTGGGTTGAGCTGGCCATAAAAATGAGTGAATAAACAAACAAAGGTTGGGGCCCGGCGGGATGGCTCAGTGGTCTAAAGCCCCTGCTTGGGAAATCTTAGGCAGCTTCAGGGACCACGGTTCGATCCTCGGCACCACATGCTGCACCAGTCCTGCCCTCTAGGTGGGCTGAGCCGGCCATAAAAATGAGTGAATAAACAAACAAAGGTTCTGAAGAAAAAAAAAAAAATTAAAAAAAAACAACAACAAAGGTTGTGAAACAAGAAAAAAAAAAAATAAAAAATTCTAAAAAAAAAAGGATAATTTTGGGGCTGGGGAGATAGCTCCGAGGCACAAGTGCCTGCTGGGCAAGTGCAAGGTCGTGAGTTCGAA
>PVJA010052557.1:0-12334 GCA_004027025.1 Myocastor coypus
TACATAGACATTTAGAAATCTAAGTATACACAAAATCCTAGCCGATCAATCCTATGGGATTGTTCCTAGTCTCTTACTCTCATTTACCATGGTACCTCTGTAGTATAACTTTAGGTAAGGAATTATAATGCCTCCTGCCTTATCTTTGTTGCCCAGTATTATATTTGAAATTCTAGGTCTTTTCTGGTTCCAAATGAGCGTACTGTAGTACTCTTTTTAGTTTTCTTGTAAACCAATCATTTACTTGAGAGAGAGAGAGAGAGAGAGAGAGAGATAACAGTAAATGAAATTACATTACAAGCAGCACCAATCTAAAAGACAAGAATGACAGGCATTCCAAGCATAATTTTAGTGCTACCCATTGCTATCCTCAGTGTGAAAAATATTTTGGTGGTTCTTAGAACTATTATGCAACTAATACTATGTACACAACTGCATGGTTTTTCTCCTTCCATGTGCCCTATCTTTTCTGTTTGCAGTCACTTCATTGTTTAATGCTTTAAGTCCTTGATTTCCTTTCAGCTTTCTTATGCCTTTAGATTTTTATTTCTTCTTTTGAGTACTTACAATAAGGAGACTACATGATATTTACATATGCAGGTCTGTACTTATTTCACTTATTGGGTATATATTCAAGAAACATGCACTTATATATGAAGTTTTCTAGTTTATTCAATTGCATAAAAATACTACATCTTTTCATTAGAAGACAGGCATTTTGGTTGTTTCCAAGATTTGGCTATCATAAATTGTGCTTCTCTGAACAGAGGTGCACAGATATCACTATGAGATGATGTTTTCAGTATTTTTGGGATAATTTCCGGTAGGAGGATAGCTGGATTGAATGAGATTTCCAGTTCTAGTTTTTAAAGGAGTCTCCACACTGCTTTCCATAATGATTGCTCCAGTCTGCATTTCCACCAGCAGTGGAGAACCACTCCTTTTGCCCCACAGCCCCTCCAACATTTGTTCTTCATTGATTTCTTTATGATAGCCACTCTTTCTGGGGCTGAGATGATATCTAAGCATTGTTTTAATTTGCATTTCATGAATGGCTAGAGATGTGCAGCATTTCTTCATGTATTTATAGGCTTGTTGCATTTCTTTCTCTGAGAAGTGTGTGTTCATCTCAGATGCACATTTCTGGATTAGGTCTTTGCATTTGGGACTTTAATGTTTTTTAGTTCTTTATAAACTCTAAACAGAAGACCTTTGTCTGAATACTTATTAGCTAAAATATTTTTGAAATTAGTGGTTGGCTTTTCACTCTGTTGGTAATTTCTTTGGATGTGCGAAAACTTCTCAGCCAAAGGAGGTCCTACTTGTTGATTCTTTCAAGTGTTAAATGTGTGTTTTGATTTCTGTCTATGAATTCTTTGCCTACCCTGATGTCTTCAAGGTTTCCTCCCACTTTCTTTTCCAGGAGATTTAGTGTTTCTCTTTCAATATTTAAATCTTCAAAACAATGACTTTAGTTTAATGTATGGTGATAGACCTGGGTAAAGTTTATTTTCTGGAATTTAGAGAGCCACTTTTTCCAGCACCATTTGTTAAAGAGGCTATCTTTCTTGTAGTAAACATGTTTGGCCCCTTTCTCGAAAATAATGTGGCTGGGTGTGTTTGTATTTGTTTCTGCATCTTCTAGTCTATTCCATTGATCCTTTTATTTATTTATTTATTCATTTATTTATTTATTTAGTGAATACCATGCTAATTTTATCACAGTAGCTCTGTAGTGTAACTTTAGGTCAGGAATTGTAATATTTCCTGCCTCATCTTTGTTGCCCGGGATTGTCTTTGCAGTTATAGGACTTTTCTGTTTCAAATGGTTTCTCCATATATGTGAAGTATGTTGATCAGTTTTAATAGGGATGGCATCAAATTTGTATAAAAATTTAGGGAGCATGCTAATCTTTAGAGTGTTGGTTCTCTCTATCCAAGAATAGGGAATATCTTTCCATTTTCTGAAATACTCTAGGTTCTCTTTTCTCAGAGTAATGTAGTTTTCATTGATTAGATCTTTAACTTCTTTAGTTGGGTTAATTCCCAACTAAATTTAGTTAGGTTCATTTTTTTCAGTGCCGTTGTAAAAGATATTGTTTCTCTAATTTCTCTCTCAGTGTGTTTGTTATCTGTGTACAGCAATGCTGTTGACTTTTGTATGTTGACACTGTATCTTGCTATGCCACTGAATCTGTGTATTAATTCTAGTAGCTTCTTGGTGGAGCTTTTTGGATAATCCAAATTGCTTATGATGTCCTCTACAAATAATGAAGAGTTTAAATTCTTCTTTACCTATTCTTATTCCTTTTATTTTCTCTCTTGTCTAATGGCTGCAGCTAATGATTCCAGAACTATATGGAATAAAAGTGGTGATAGAGGACATCCTTGTCTTGCACCAAATCTGAAAGTAAAAGTCTTCAGCTTTTCCCCATTTAGAATTATATTAGCCCCTGGTTTTTCATAGATGGCTTTTATCAGACTGAGGTACACGCCTTCTAATCTAATTTTTGGTAGTACTTTGAACATCAATGAGAGTTGGACTTTGTCCATATCGCTTTCTGCATCAATTGGGATGATTATGTGATTTTTGTCTTTGGCTCTATTGATAAATTTGCATATATTATACCATCCCTGCATCCCGGGGACGAATCCTTCCTGATCATGGTGTATAACCTTCTTCATGATTTGCTGTATTCTATTGGCAAGGATTTTATTGAGTTTTTTTTTCACATCTATGTTCAGGACAGAAATTGGCCTGCAGTCCTATTTTAGCATCATCTCTCTCTGATTCTGATATCACCGTAATACTTGTCTCTAGGAATGATTTGGGGACGATTCTTTCCTGTTCAATTTCATTCAAAAGTTTGAGGAGAATTGGGATTATTTCTTCTGTAGGTTTATTGGAGAATTCAATGGTGAATCCATCAGGACCTGGACTTTTCTTTGTCGTTAGACTTTTTATTACATTTTGTATTTCATTGTCTGTTATTCTGTTATTGAGAGCTCTTATACCTTCTTCATTCAGTTTTGGTAGTTTGAGCCTTTCTAGGAATCTCTCCAATGCATCTGTGTCTTCAACTCTGTGAGAATCAAGATTCTCAAAGTAGCTATGAATGATCCTCTGAATCTCTGCTGGGTCTGTAGTAATTTCTCCCTTTTCATTCCTTATTGTTTGAATTGGAGTCCTTTCTTTCCTCTTTTTGATGAGGTTAGCTAGGGGCTTGTCAATATTTTTCATCTTCAAAAGAAACAGCTCTTTGATGCATTTATTCTTTGTATTGTTGTGCTTGTCTTGACAGAGTTAATTTCTGCTCTTATCTTTATACTTTCCTCCTGTACTTGGGCTTTGGGTTTCATTTATCCTTTCTTTCTATTCAGTTTAGGTACTATTTAAGAGTATTTATTGTTCCCGTTCTCTTTTCCTACTGTGTGAGAGCAGAGCTGTAAATTTCCCTCTAAGAAGTGCTTTCTTTGCATCCCGTAAATTCCGGTAGGTTGTGTTTGAATTTTCATTAAGTTATAAATATTGTTTGATTTCTTGTTTAATTTCATCTGTAACCCACTGCTTGCTGAGAAGGGTGTTGCTTATTTTGCGTGTATTTATGGGTTCTTGGGATTTCTTTTGTCATTTATTTCTAGTTTCATTGTACTGTGGTCGATAATATGCATGGAATAATTTTAGTTTACTTTCATGTACTTAATCATGTCCTATACAAGCGCATGTGGTCAATTTTGGAAAATGTCGCATGTGCAGCTGAAAAAAGTGTGTATTCAGAAGTGATTGGGTGGAACACTCCGTGTATGTCCACTAAGTCCAGTTGTTCCAAGATCTGATTTCAGTTCTTCTATGTCTTTGCTAATTTTTTGTTTGCTTGACCAATCTTTTTGAGGTTAAGGGGTTTTAAGGTCTCGTGTTAAGATTGTGGTATTGGATATTAGATATTTCTTGTCCCTTATGTCTTTATAACTTGGTGCTCCTGTGTTGGTTGCATACATATTTCTAAGTGTTACCTCAGTATTAAAATTTTCCCCTAACGAGCATGTGATGACCTTCTTTATTTTGTTTGATCAATCTTGAAGTTTAGACTGTCTGAAATCAAGAGTGCTAGCTCAGTTTTTTTTTTTTTTTTTTTTTTTTTAAAGGTTCTGGGACATGTAATATTGTTTTCCATTCTTTAACTTTTAGCCTGTGAATTTCTTTATGAGTTAAGTGTTTTTCTTTTGTGCAACATATTGTTGGGCTTTGCTTCCTTATCTATTCTGCGTCTATTTCTTTTTATTGGAGAGTTGCGTCCATGTACATCAATGGTTATAAGTGAAAAGTGTTGACTTATGATTGACACGTCTTTTACTTACTACTGTTTACTCCTTTTTCTCTTGTATTTAATTGGTTGCCCTATTTGGTGTGCTCTTTTGGTCTAATTTGTAGGGTTTGGGTCATTTTGGCCCCTCTCTAAAATATTTTTTAGTAGTGTGTGTAGGGTTGGCTTTCACAACATGAAATTCTTTGTTTCTGATGTGGAAGTATTTCACTTCTCCTTCATACTTGATAGCGAGTTTTGCAAGGTATAGAAGTCTGGGTGGAGTTTGTTTTCATGGAGCATTTGAAGCACTCCCTTCCATGCTCTTCTTGACTTCATGGTTTGTAAAGAGAAATCTGACGTTATTCTGATGGGTTTTCCTTTCAATGTGATCTGTTTCTTTTCTCTAGTGGCTTTTAGTGTATTATTCTTCTACTGGATTCCTGGGATGTTGACTATTATATGTTTGGGTGTGTTTTAGTGGGGTTGATGCTATTTGGAGTTCTGTATGCTTCCTTTACTGATTGTCCAATTGTTCTCTCATATTTGGGAAGTATTCTGCTATCACTTCTGCCCATATTCTTTTTATATCATTTGTATTGATTCCTTCTTTCTTGTTTCGTATTAATCACTTGTTAATTTTTGCATCCTCTTCAGATGTCGAGTTATTTTTTACTGCATCCTTGCTATTTTTAAGACATCGTTTCTTACCTTTTCCCTAGTTGTGACTGTGTCTTCAACATCTGAAACTCTATCTTCACTTTTTGCTTGTAAGATTTTGCTAAGTTGTGATTGAGATTTTATTTTCTTGTATATCTCTTTGAAACTGTTTCATATGATTTATTTCTTTCCTGTATTGCTCATTCAAGGATTTCATCATTTTTCTATTCTCTAATTTTTTGTCATTGTCTTTTTTAGAGGTATTTATTCAGTCTTTCATTACAGTTATCATTTCTTTTTCTACTTCATAGATTATTTCTGCTTTCATTTCCTCTCTACCTTTCTGTAGTTGTTCCTTTACGTCTGACACTGTTAATTTAAAGATTTTTTTTTACTTCACAGGTTATTTCTGATCTGATTCCCTCTATACTTTTGTGCATTTTTTTTCTTCAGACTCAATAATTGTGAGATTTGTTTTTTTACTTCACATGGTTATTACCAATCTGAGTTCCTCTATACATTTCTGCATTTTTTTTTTTTAACTTCAGATGCTACTAATTCAGAGATTTTTGGCTGTATGATTCCCATTTTATTCTATGGTAGTGTCTCCTCTCTTTTTTTGGGGGGGGGTGGGCTCAGGACTTGAGTTTGCATTTTGCTCCTTTTCTTTATCATTGTGTATAGCAGCAATCTCGTTGGTGTAGAACTTTCGTGAATGAGCATGGGCATTTAGGGAGAAAAAGAAAACTGTCTACTGATGCACAGGAGAATGTATACAATAGTCACTAGCCAGGCGAAGGATTCAGAACTACAAAATCTAAAGCTATATGCCAGATTGGCCTTTGTCCTGTCAGCCTGTTACTGGTAATGCAAAGCAACTGAGTTAACTTACACATTTGTTAAAAATTCAAAATAGATTCACAAAAGTGTAAAGAGATCATGATTTCTAAATTATGCCCTTAACATCTTACACCAACATAGTACTTACTAATCAGATGCTTAAAATATAATTTATTTATTCATTTATTTATTTTTTTGTGTTATGGCTGGCTCAGCCTGCCCTGGAGGTGGAGATGGGGTAGCATGTGGTGCCAGGGATTGAACTGCGGTCCTTGTGGTTGCCTAAGCTTTCCTAAGCAGGTGCTTTAGAATGCTGAACTATTTTGCCAGCCCCTATAATTTACTTTTTTTTTTTTTGTCTTTTTGAGACAGGGTCTCACTATGCAGTTCAGGCTGGCCTTGAGCTCACTTTTGTAGCCCAGGCTGGTCTCGAACTCACACCGATCCTCCTGCCTCAGCCTCCCAAGTGCTGGGATTACAGGCATGAGCCACCACGCCCGGCTTCCTATAATTTACTTTTAAAGAACCTGTGAAAATTGGATAAAAAGTGTTACCCAATCCTTTGAATAAAGGACAAAGTTGAGAATAAGAGAGCTCAGTTTCCCCTGAACTGGTGATAATCATGAACAGAGGACTGGGGTGTAGACATGAGACCCTGATTCAGTTTCTTTCCTTATTTTGTCATTATATAGAGAACCAGGAAGACAAAACCTGAGAGGGATATTTTTCAAGAGATTGTTTTACTTTCAGTATAACCCAGTAAATTATAAAATACCAGCCAGTGTTCCTGACGGGGTGGCAGTCCACTGACAGCAACACGACAGGTACATCCTTCAGGATCATTTGGTGGCATTATTTTTCCTTAATTCACAACGGAGGCAATAAGATAGATAAGGTCATTTAAATATGTGATGTGTGGTACCCATTAGGAAATGCCAGGTGGTATTTGAGAGAAGGAGAGACAGGGGCAAAATGTCCCTCATTCCTCAGCCATGGTGCCTGCACTGTCTGGATTTCCATCCATTGGCTTTATTGTGACTATATCTGATCTTTATATCCCTGTGAGGATGAATGGAATTTAAGAGTTTATGAAAATGGGAATTTTGCGAAAAAAAAAAGAAAGTAATCCACTGCGCACAACAGAATTTGCGCCATAGTGACTCGGGCAGCTTCAAAGAGGCGCTCCCTGTATGCACACCTGTTTGGCCAGTCAGTTTCTTGTTTATTCATTGGCCTGATTTTTCCTCTTTAAATCCAAGACTTAGATCCTATCTCCTTTCTCGTGGACCCAGTTTCCCATGGGAAGTGCCCGTGTTTCCAGTCAGCTGAGACACCAGTTGGCCGAGACACCAAAGATGGAGGCATGGTGCCCTGGGGGGCGTTGGCCCAGCTCTCAGTGCAGATCCTCCTGTACTCCCCGGGGCCTGTGAAAATATTCAAAGCTTAGTTTCTATATTTCCACCTTTAAGGATTTACATAAAGATAAGACATGTGTTGATGATTTTTCCATAAACTATTGTTTATAATGATAGACAATTAATATTCTAAAACAAGACAGTTAAATGAGAACATAGCCTGGCAGGATGGCTCAGTGGTCTAAAGCGCCTGCTTGGGAAAGCTTGGCCGGCTTCAGGGACCACGGTTCGATCCCTGGCACCACATGCTGCGCCAACCCTGCCTTCGGGGCGGGCTGAGCTGCTCATAAAAATGAGTGAATAAAGAAACAAAGGTTCTGAAAAAAGAAAAATAAATAAATAAATAAATAAATAAAAAATAAATGAGAACATATCCAGTAATGAAGTACAACACAGTTTTACAACAGGTCTCTTGGGATGACCCCACCTTTCAAACCAGTTCTGTTCACTCAGACTGAAAGAGAGTTAATGGATCTATGTGAATGCTGAGGTTGTGGTAGTTTTCTAAATGTTTGAGAATAAACACATTTTTTCCCCCTGTGGAACTAGGGTTTGAACTCATGACCTTGCACTTGCCAGGCAGGCATTTGTGCCACAGAGCTATCTGCCCAGGTCCTCTCAGAATAAACACATTATTTTTATAACTTACAAATAAGCAGTCATTTTCAAATAATGTTTCAAAAGTGTGTGGTAGAATATATAACACACAAGATAATTTTTGGAAGATGTAAACAGGTGCAAACTAGTACATATAAGGGGCTGGCCAAATAGGTTAGCATATTAAAATGCCAGTGAGTAGGTGCAGGGGTCAGGGGTTTGATCCTTAGGCCTGATGTGCAGGCCCCACCCCTGTGGCAAACTGAGAGATGAGTGGAGACTAGGCGTGGTGGCTGGTGGGAGAATGTAAACAGGTGATTACTGCCAGTCATATCTAGTAGTGAGACTCTGAAAATGCTATAGATCCTTCCTTAAAAAAAGGTACATATAATTGATTTTATATACATACATGCATATATGTATATTTTAATGGAGAAAGGACTAAAATAAAAAAGATCATATATAGTCAATATGTGAGTTCAACAACTATTGGTAATTTTTATTTTTTTCTGCATTTTCTATACTTCAAGAATTAATTTTACATTAACATGTTCATTCCCCAAGTTTAAGACATAATTCACATATAAAATTGTGAAGTAGCATGGACTGACCGGAGGGCATGCAGGAAGGACATCTCAGCCTGCACCCCTGCAACTCCACCAGAACTCTGCCTTCACCCACAGCTTGTGACTGGAAGGAATATAGGCAGGAACACAAGGCCTGGACCTTTGCAAAACTGGAACTTCTACATCGCCAAGAACTCAGTTTTGGCATCTGCTGTGAAACCTTGCAGCAAAATTCCCTGCAGAGAGGCTGGGGGTCAGACCCTGCCAGCTAACCCAGGAGCTGAGAATCTGGCCAGAAGAGCACAGTAGACATTCTTCCAAATGCTGCACAACAAAGATGAGCATAGCAGCCAGACCCAGACAGGCACATCAGGAAAGATCAAATGTGGTAGCTCCAGACCCAAATTTCAGCAGGTACTAATGGCATAATGTCACCGAAGTTCTGCACCAAAGGTCAGAAGTTACTGCTACATAGAATGATAAAGACAAGGAGCAAAATGCAATCTCATGTCCCCAGCCCACCCAGAAAAAATACAGGGGACACTACCATAGGATAAAATGGGAATCGTGAGGCCAAAAATCTCTGAATTAGTAGCATCTGAAGTAAAAAAAAAAATGCAGAAATATATAGAGGAACTCAGATTGGTAATAACCTCTGAAGTAAAAAAAAAAAAAATCTCACAATTATTAGAGTCTGAAGAAAAAAAAAACTGCAGAAAAGTATAGAGAGAATCAGATCAGAAATAACCTGTGAAGTAAAAAAAAGACATCTCTAAATTAACAGTGTCAGAAGTAAAGGAACAATTGCAGAAAGGTAGAGAGGAAATGATAGCTTTCTACTTTCTATGAAGTAGAAAAAGAAAGGATAACTATAATGAAAGACTTAATAAATGCCTCTAAGGAAGACATTGATAAAAAATTAGAGGAGAATAGAAAAATGATGAAATCCTTGAATGAGCAGTACAGGAAAGAAATAAATCATATGAAAGAGTTTCAAAGAGATATACAAGAAAATAAAATCTCAATCCAAGAAGACAAAATCGTATAAACGAAAGTGCAGATACCAGACCTTGAAGACACAGTCACAGGTAGGAAAAAGATAAGAAAGGATGTCTTAAAGACAGCAAGGATGCAGTGAAAAGTAACTCAACATCTGAGGAGGATGCACAAACTAACTATGAGAGATTAATAGGAATCAACAAAAAAGAAGGAGTCAATACAAATGATATAAAGAGAATATGGGCAGAAGTAATAGCAGAATGCTTCCCAAATATGAGAAAACAATTGGACCTTCAGTAACTGAAGCATACAGAACTCCAAATAACATTAATTCCACTAAAACACACCCAGACATATAATAGTCAAGATCCCAGGAATCCAGTAGAAGAATAATACACTAAAAGCCACTAGAGAAAACAGATCACATTGAAAGGAAAACCCATCAGAATAACGTCAGATTTCTCTTTACAAACCATGAAGTCAAGAAGAGCATGGAGAAGAGTGCTTCAAGTGCTCCATGAAAACAAAATCCGGCCCAGACTGCTATACCCCGCAAAACTCGCTATCAAGTATGAGGGAGAAGTAAAGCCAACCCTACACACACTACTAAAAAAATATTTTAGAGAGGGGCCAAAATGATCAAAACTCTACAAATTAGACCAAATGAATGCACCAAATAGGGGAATCAATTAAATACAGGAGAAAAAGGAGTAAACAGTAATAAGTAAAAGATGTGTCATTCATAAGTCAACACCTTTCAATTATAACCATTGATATAAATGGACACAATTCTCCAATAAAAAGAATTCGACTGGCAGAGTGGGTAAGGAAGCAAAGTCCAACAATATGCTGCACAAAAGAAAAACACGTAAGTCATATAGAAACTCATAGGCTAAAAGTTAAAGGATGGAAAACAATACTACATGTCCCAGAATCTCAAAAAACAAACAAACAAACAAACAAACAAACAAAAACAAGAAAAAAACAAAAACAAAAAAACAGAGCTAGTACTCTTGTTTTCAGATAGTCTGAACTTCAAGATTGATCAAACAAAATAAAGAAGGTCACTACATGCTTGTTAGGGGAAAATTTCAATACTGAGGTAACACTCATAAATATGTATGCAACCAACACAGGAGCACCAAGTTATAAAGATAGATAGTGAGAGACATGAAATATCTAGTGTCCAATACCACAATCTTAACAGGAGACCTTAACACCACTTTATCCCAAAAAGATAGGTCAAGCCGACAAAAAAATTAGCAAAGAAGTAGCAGAACTGAATCAGATCTTGGAACTACTGGACTTAGTGGACATACACAGAGTGTTCCACCCAATCACTTCTGAATACACACTTTTTTTTCAGCTGAACATGGAACATTTTCCAAAATTGACCACATGTTATTGCATAGGACTTGCATAAGTATATGAAGGAAAACAAAAATTATTCCATGCATATTATCTGACCACAGTGCAATGAAACTAGAAATAAATGACAAAAGAAATCCCAAGAACCCCAGAAATACACGGAAAATAAGCAACACCCTTCTCAGGAAGCAGTGGGTTACAGATGAAATTAAATAAGAAATCAAACAATATTTATAACTTAATGAAAATTCAAACACAACCTACTGGAATTTGTGGGATGAAAAGAAAGCAGTTCATAGAGGGAAATTTATAGGTCTGCACTCACACATTAGGAAAACAGAATGGGAACAATAAATACTCTTAAGTAGCACCTAAACTGAGTAAAAAAGACAGAACAAATGAAACCCAAATCCAAAATACAAGAGGAAAGGATAAAGATAAGAGCAGAAATTTACTTCGTCGAGACAAACAAAACAATACAAAGGATGAATGAATCCTAAAGCTGTTTCTTTGAAAGATGAAAAATATTGACAAGCCCCTAGCTAACCTCATCAAAAAGAGGAAAGAAAGGACTCCAATTCAAACAATAAGGAATGAAAAGGGAGAAATTACTGCAGACCCAGCAGAGATTCAGAGGATCATTCATAGCTATTTTGAGAATCTTGACTCTCACAGAGTTGAAGACACAGATGCATTGGAGAGATTCCTAGAAAGGCTCAAACTACCAAAACTGAATGAAGAAGGTATAAGAGCTCTCAATAACCCAATAACAGACAATGAAATACAAAATGTAATAAAAAGTCTAACGACAAAGAAAAGTCCAAGTCCTGATGGATTCACCATTGAATTCTCCAATAAATCTACAGAAGAAATAATCCCAATTCTCCTCAAACTTTTGAATGAAATTGAACAGGAAAGAATCGTCCCCAAATCCTTCCTAGAGACAGGTATTACGCTGATACCAGAACCAGAGAGAGATGATGCTAAAATAGGACTGCAGGCCAATTTCTGTCCTGAACATAGATGTGAAAAAAAAACTCAATAAAATCCTTGCCAATAGAATACAACAAATCATGAAGAAAGTTATACACCATGATCAGGAAGGATTCATCCCCGGGATGCAGGGATGGTATAATATATGCAAATTTATAAATGTAATACACCATATCAATAGAGCCAAAGACAAAAATCACATAATCATCCCAATTGATGCAGAAAGCGATATGGACAAAGTCCAACTCTCATTGATGTTCAAAGTACTACCAAAAATTAGATTAGAGGGCCTGTACTTCAGTCTGATAAAAGCCATCTATGAAAAACCAAGGGCTAATATAATTCTTTTTTTTTTTTTTTTTTGTCTTTTTGAGACAGGGTCTCGCTATGCAGTTCAGGCTGGTCTTGAGCTCACTTTTGTAGCCCAGGCTGGTCTCGAACTCACATCGATCCTCCTGCCTCAGCCTCCCGAGTGCTGGGATTACAGGCGTGTGAAAATTTTTTTTTTTCCTTGTTTCACAACCTCTGTTTGTTTATTCACTCATTTTTATGGCTGGCTCAGCCCGCCCGGAAGGCAGGGCTGGAACAGCAT
>PVJA010052558.1:0-12254 GCA_004027025.1 Myocastor coypus
AAAAAAAAAAAAAAAAAGGGAAGTCAGTTTGCCTTGTTGGGAGCTGCAGGAAGCCAGGAAATCGATCAAGTGTGTGTAGGTGGGAATGGGCTTCCCTGCCTGGAACAGAAAGCTACCCCAGTGCTGGGAAAAACATCCTGTCTGGTTCAAGCCAGCTATTGGTTGCTGGGTAGCCTTGTGTTATGGGATGCAAACTTTGAGTTAGTCTTACTCATCAGGCAGACTGGTGACCACCTAGCCCAACTTTTCATGTTGTCTATATTTCTCCTTCCTACTGCCGGGTCTCCCTGGGGTTGAACAGTTCGCAGTAAGATCAGTGGACCCCTACATTGCCCTATCATGCTTTTGTAAATGTCTTGTTATTTATTTATTTAATATACAAGAGTTCAGATATAAAAACTTCCTTAGGCTTCCATTTTTCTAAGGAAAGACTCCAACATGTCAAAAGAAGAATAATCATAATAAAAACAAAATCAAAACATGTATGTTTTTCTCTTGCCAAGCTGACTTATGTCAGTCTCTTAGGTCTAACCACAGACCCTAAAAGGGTAGAGGAGAATGTTTTTTCTCCCTTGTGGATATAGGATCATGAGTTAGAGACAGTAACCTTTTTCCTTGCGTATCAAAACTGTCCATACTGTTAGGAATCTACTAGAACAGTTAAAAGCATTTAAGCCAGGTGTGGTGGTGCATGCCTGTAATCCCAGCACTTGGGAGGTTGATGCAGGAGGATCAATGTGGGTTCGAGACTAGCCTGGGCTACAAAAGTGAGCTCAAGGCCAGCCTGAACTGCATAGTGAGACCCTGTCTCAAGAAGACACACATACAAAAAATACAAGTTTTAAAAAAAAAGCAGCTAGCACTAAAAAACAACAACAAAAAAAACCCAATGATTTTGTAAAATAGACTAAGTTGACATTTAAAGCTACACATCTTTCCAAATTAGTTCTAGGAAAGAGATAAATGATAGGCCAGATTCTAAGCTCTAGCTTAGCATTAATCTCTACAGCTAAGATCATGAAAATGTAAAGCCTTATGGTCCAGCCTATATCCTCCCACTTGGTTCATTTTCTAACCTCCGAGAACTGTATCGGTTCCAGCAAACAAGTTCTAGCAAGCTCATTTCTAGACATAATTTCTGCACTTTGATAGAACTTTAGCATTAGCTATCATCTTCTCTGCTTTTATTATTAAAATCTTTACAGCAATATGATTAGACACTGAGCCCAAACACCCACTGCAGTGTTTCGAACCATCATCAAAGTACACTGGGCGTGGACCAAACAATTTCAAGGCTGCCCTCGGGTAAGCCTTGCTGCTTGTCTAGACTTGAATGAACGCGTATAGCCACAGAGCCTGGCCATCTCTGTCTCAAGCAACCTCCAGGTTCTTATTACAACCCAACACAGCAGCGGGGCTTCCCTCCGGCTCTTCTGCACACTGCACCCTACACTCGCTGCAGTGCTCTCAGGCTTTCAGGCTTCCTGCAACACCAAAATGTGTGTGGTGTTGCAAGCCTAACTCAGCCTAACTCCCATTAGGCTGGTGGTTGACTAGCTCACCTCTAGTGTGCGTGTGGGCATGGCCCTCACACTGAGCTACATCCCACCGACTGGATCTGAGCCAGGGTCTCCTTAAACTGCACAGGCCAACTTTGCCCTCTCCATCCTCCTATCTCCACCTCACACAGTGCCGTGTCACAGACATGTGCCACCACACCTGGCTTTCTTTGTGAAAAACCTGCTCTATCACATCCTTAATGTGCCCTTGTCCCCTCCCACCCATGAAATCCCCACATATCTTCAAGAATACCTATATTGTTCTGGAATGTTCCTGACCAACCACTGACTCACCAGCTCTGGGCCTGAGCTCCTAGGAGCTCAGAACACCCCATTCAGCTTTGTTTCAACCCTCCTCTTCTGACACATCTGATCGTAGGTTCAGCATTTTACTCTGCGGGGAAAAGCAACTATTTCATAAAGATGATCTTCCGTTTAATGCCATTGCTGCCATCAAAAGACCAAACGAGTAACATATGGAAGAATAATTTCTTAGAAAAGAATTTTTGGATATTGCCTAGAAGAATGCTACCTGTGAAAGGCACATTATAACTGTCCAAGATTAAAATGTAGAGGACATGACTTTGAATGAATGTCTACATACAATTTCAGGGTGCATATAGAGTTTCAAAATTCAGGACCATCTGTCCCAGACCTTCCCACGCTGCCCTCACCTCCCACGAAGGCTTGCAAGGAACCAGGGTCTCCAGGCCCAGAGACACATATTCTACCAGACCAAGAAAGGAGCAACAACCGGCTAAAGAACTCTGATGGATTAATGCAAAGACCCCACAACCCAAAGGCTATAAAGAGGAGAAATAGCGTGCAAAGGAGATGCAAATTCAGCATGCAATCTGGTGCTTCAGTCCCTTCAGATTAACATTGTAACCTCTTTTTTCTTTTTTTTAAGAATTCTTTTTTTTCTTGTTTCAGATTTTTTTTTTTTTTTTTTGGTCTTTTTGAGACAGGGTCTCACTGTACAGTTCAGGCTGGCCTTGAGTTCAGTTTTGTAGCCCAGGCTGGTCTTGAACTCCACCAATCCTCCCGCCTCAGCCTCCAGACTGCTGGGGTTATAGGCATGCGCCGCCACGCCTGGCTGTTTCAGAACTTTTGTTTGTTTATTTATTTATTTTTATGGCCGGCTCAGCCTGCCCTGAGAGCAGGGCTGGCACAGCATGTGGTGCCCAGGATCGAAATGCAGTTCCTGCAGCCGCCTAAGCTTTCCTAAAGCAGGTGCTTTGGACCACTGAGCCATCCTGCCGGGCCCAAACACTGTAACCTTTGATGGCCCTAAGAGTGAGGAGAAGGAGGAGGAGGAGAATGAGTAGCAATGTGGGTCTTGTGCTTCCACTGACAGGAGAAAACGGGTGAAGCCATTAAAATATGTCTTCCAGGAATTCTCAGAACATCTACGCAGGGCTCAAATGTTCATGTCCATCGAGTCGCAAAAACAAGAACCAAGTGTGTATCAGCGAGCAAAAGGACAAAGAGAAACAGCAGAAGGACAAAGGAGGCAGCAGCCGGCGAAGGGAGCTGGAGGGAAGGCAGAAGGAGCTGCGAGACCGCAAGGCCTGCGGGCGGGTGGGTGGGTGAGGGTGCGCGTGGCAGGAAGCTGGAGATCAGGAGGCGGGAGGAGCAGGCCTGCGCAAGATCTAACAGGCGCCCCCACCCCCACCTCCCCGATAGGAGATGGGGAGTCCAGAAGAATGCTACACAGAGGTGTGGCGCTGGGACTTCAAACTCAGCAGCATCACTCTGGCTGCTGAGCAATGGCAGGGAAAGCAGGTGGTAGCTAGGAGACAAGAGAGGGGTTACCCAGAAAGCCAGGGGGGACACAGCAGTGCCTGGCAAGAATATGGGTCGCCTGGTTCTTTTTTTTTTCAAAACCAGAAAAATTAAACAATGGTTATATTACATATTTTCATCATTGGATCAGTTTGGATTAACAGATATGTTTATAAGGTTGATCGAAACAAACAACACTTTCTATAAACATTAAAAAAAAAATTTAAACAGAAAAAAAAAATTTAAACAGTTGACACACTGCATATTGTCCTCACAATAGTTACACAGAACATAGGGTGTGATGGGTCACCCAGTTCTGCACACACCAAAGTTGAAATAACAGCTTGGCTCTGCAAAGGGATGACCTGGGGTAAAAGAGAAACTAACTGCTGGATGGTTTGGAGATTATTAAGTAGACTTCCACTACTCTTATTTTAATAAATAGGAAGCGATTGGCTACCTATGTTTTATGATTATGCATGGATTGCTTTATTTTCGACTACATAAATAGGTCTGAGCATGCCATATATTTGTAAATTATTGAACAAATAATGTGGCTTTAAATTCATGAACTTTTAAGAAACACTTAGGGTTAATTAATAGACATCGTGCACAACCTGCGTGCTCTCCTGGAGTAACTGTGAACTCCGGAGAAGGTGGGGAGCCTGAGGTCTAGGAGCAGGACCCCGGGCTTTGCAGAAGCTATTCTGGGTTACATCCAGCAGGGCAGGAAATAGGCCAATATTAACAGTGGTGAATAGGAAGAAAGACCGGCTTGGCTTGCGATGGAGACTGCGGGTCATTCGCTTGACTCCTAGGATTGGTTGGCAGTGAATGAGCCATTGTTTTCCAAGGCCTGAGGGTATTTTCAGAGGCCGAGGCAAAAGGAACTCTTCAGTATTGAACAAATCCTTTCACAATCTACATGCTCCAATTTAGATCCAAACATAACTTTAATCTCTAATAAAAAATTTGGCTCCTCTCAGCTTTTTAAAACCTACAGACAGTTCTTGAAAACTATTTCTTGGTAACAAAACCATTGCGTTAGTTTTGGTATACATTATCCATAGTCACTAATCAAGGCACACAGGCAACAGTACCTTCTCTCCTTAAATCAGCAAAGTAAACTATAGAGACAAGCTCACAGTGCCAAGGTTTGGTTATGTTCCCTTTTAGTGTATAAATCAGTTTCTTTTTCTTTTCTTTTCTTTCTTTCTTTCTTTTTTTTTTTTGATGGGGAGGTATGTGTCTTTTTGAGACAGCATTTCGCTATGCAGTTCAGACTGGCCTTGAGCTCACTTTTGTAGCCCAGGCTGGTCTCGAACTCACACTGATCCTCCTGCCTCAGCCTCCCAAGTGCTGGGATTATAGGCCTGTGCTACCACACCTAGCAGTGTATAAATCAGTTTCTTAACTGTGGCACTACTGATATGGCTGTTTGGGTAACATCGTATTATAATAAGTAGGTCAGGGCACCAAGCAGTAACCCCATCTTCTACCCACCAGATGCACCAGATGCCAGCAGCAACTCTCCTAAGTACTGTCCAAAAGCAAAGAGAAAAGTCTAGGTCTTACCCATCTATGCTCCATAAAGCAGTGGTTGGTCAGCGCCAACTTGACTCTGGCTAAAAACTACAGATCCAGAATAAGTCTTAATTCAATGAAATTACAGAATGGCTCTTCAGCCCCAGCACCCTCAGACTTTGCAACCTGTGAGAGATCTGTGGGGGCCTGGGAAGAGAGGGGTCAGTGTGCTTGTCCCCCACAAAAGGTCTCCCCCCTGGAGCTGGCTTCTCTTCTCTGTCTCAGTTACTCAAGAGCTCAGAGAGGCTGAAGAGATGGAAAATAGTTTCTCTGTGCCAGTGGGCAAGTTCATGTTGACGCCTTCACCTCGCTGTGACAGGAAGAGGAGGCGATCAGCCACAAGGCCTGGCCACTAGGAACAGAACTGGCACCCTTCACAGGGCACAAGCGGGGCCTGGCGGACACACAGCAGAAAGCGGCCCTGCAGCCTGGATCATCAGCTTCCTGCCCCCAGAATGGAACAAATGTCTCTTCTTGCTTACAAGATAGCCAGCTCCTGGTATTTTGTTATAGAAGCCTGAACAGATTAAGCAAGGGAATAAAAAATGCTAAGGTCATGGACGAGGTGAGAATTTTAGCTATGGGTGCTGGGAAGGACCAGATACTGAAAGGATGTTTGGGAAAAGGAGTACTGTACAATGTGCTTAGAAATATTCCTTGTATTATAGAAAATTGATGGAATACATGCTTAAGATTGGCAGCCATTAAGAGTACACTTACTTTATTTTTTTGTATGTATTTAATATAAGATCTCACTACATAGATCAGACTTATAGTGATGCTTCTTATTACAGGCATGTGCCACCACGCCCAGTCTCAATTGCTGTCTCAGGGCACCTTGGGGGCGGGCTGGAACAGCACACACACACTGGGGATTGAACCCTGATCTCCGTGCTCTGACGGAGCAGGTGCTTTAGTTGGCTGAGCTGGCCAGCCGGCCCTACAATTACTTTAACATAACCACAGGAGTAACATCAAGGGTGAGGACCATCTCCCCAAGCCCAGGCCCCGTCTGGTGCTCAGCAGCTCAGGAAAGGTGTTGACTTGGCTTCTCCCAGTGTGCACTCGGTGAAAAACTGTGCAGTGGGGAGATGTACCCCAGAGGGGCTCTCGGACAGGAGCTGCTTGCTTTCAACCTGGGCCATGACATCAATTGAAATTGCAGTCACTTCTTAAGGATCATATTTGTTGGACATCAACTGAGGTTTAATGAGGAAGGTGGAATTTTTGTATTTTACAAGCAAGATAACTTCAGTGAAGGCCAAAAATCCCCCTACATTTACGTTCACATCATGGTTATGAGGAGTACAGCCAGGGAAAAAGGTTGTAAGCTCATGAGCAGGTAGTCACTTAAATCACTTTTAGTTGACTTAGTTTTTTTTTTTTTTTTTTTCTGGTACTGGGAATTGAACTCAGGACCTCATGCTTGCCAGGCAGGTGCTTATACCACTGAGCTATATCCCCAGCCCACTTTTTGTTGATTTAGCTGGGTAGTCATACACTGTACCACCACAAGTATGCCTAGTGGTGAGAAGGACGAGTATTGTATAATCTAGAAGATCATACTTTTTTTTTTTTTTTTTGTCTTTTGGAGACAGGGTCTTGCTCTGCAGTTGAGGCTGGCCTTGAGCTCACTTTTATAGCCCAGGCTGGTCTCAAACTCGCAGCAATCCTGCTGCCTCAGCCTCCCGAGTGCTGGGATTACAGGCGTGCGCCACCACGCCTGGCCCTAGAAGATTATACTTTAAACTCATTTTAAAGATGTCTGAAACCCTAAACAAAGAGAACTTTAAAGAGTAACACCAGTTCATTCACAATGTATTCTCCTATACCCTTTTATCTTAGCAATCACAAGCAAGAAACCAAAATGAACGCAAATAGAATAGAGACTGATCTTTGTGAAGCACAGAAGTTCTGAGAATGCCCAGTAATATTTCTTAGCTGAATGTCAGCACCCATTATAAGTGAAAACCTATTTGGAAGAAACTGGACATTAAAAGCAAGTGTTTCCACATGCAAAACTCTCAAGGAAAAAAAAAAAAGTGCCATAGTATAGCTTTTCTTTTCTTTTTAGAATTTTATTTATTTTTTTCTTGTTTCAGAACTTTTGTTTGTTTATTTATTTATTTTTATGGCCGGCTCAGCCTGCCCTGAGGGCAGGGCTGGCGCAGCACGTGGTGCCGGGGATCAAACCACAGTCCCTGCAGCCGCCTAAGCTTTCCTAAGCAGGCACTTTAGACCACTGAGCCATCCTGCCAGGCCCCTAGCTTAGCTTTTCTGATGGATTTCCAGAGACCTTGTTTCCTACCATTAAGACTAATTTTGTGTTTCTCAAAATTTCTTTGTAAAAGGAGTGGCACAAAGCATTCAAAGCCCTCTCACCATTATGTTTCATATTTCCCACTTGTGGGCCATTCCGTCCTAAATGCAGGGCCTGCTAGCACTTCTTTCCCACAGACAACCTTCCCACCAGGCACTTTTCCAGTCTCCATACTAACATTCCCCAATCAAGCTCTTGGAGAATGCCACACACCCGTTATAGAATCACCTGATTCAGACCCTCTGGCACCCAGCAAGTCATTTCTTGCTGGTGTGGGTTGTAAAACCGATTTGTTATACAGTCGCTTGGGCCTTGCAGGGCTTGTGCACGAGGTGTGGAGAGATTGTATATGAAGGGGCCGTGGGAACAATCACACCAAAGAGAAAAGGACCCAAATGGTGCACCTTGCTTGGCAAGCAGAGCAGGTCCTGGCCTCTGCCTGAGGAGGGTGCTCATGCACTGATTCTCTGGAGGGGCGCACAGTTGAGCACCCTGTTCGTAGCCAGTCTCCCCCTGGGAACCAGCGCCCACGCGTCCACCCACCATCCCTGCGCACCTACCTTGTGGCTTTGGACTTGGAGCGGAGCGCTTCGCTGGTGTCTTCCCATTTATTCCCTGAGCCTCTCCAGACACATCGTGGTCAATCAGTGTGGTCGTGCTGCTTGTCTGACACAGTGGAACCAGGGTCACCTTTGGGCAGACGCTGCTGCCTGTGAGTTCAGAGAGAAAGGGAGGTCAACGGAAAGGAGCGCACAGCATGCCAAGTTACACTGCCCCTGTACAGCACAAAACCACAGCGAGATGCACAAATGTGCTTCTCTGGGGAGTCCCCACCCAGGGCGCTGGTGACTTTGTGAGGCACAGGGACATGCCCTGAGCTAGAGCCTCAGAGGGCCGACACAGCAGCCGCATATCTAGGAAGACAGAGCACACGGGACCCAGAGCTAATCTCTCAGCAGTGATTCTTCCCAAGGTCCCCTGGATGCAGTCACCTAGCATCCAGTGATTGAAAGGACAAAGCAGGCAAGGACCAAGGGGACAAGTCACCCAGAGAGGAAATACTTCTCGCCCAGGGACTCACACTCTGTGCAGCTGCACAAGAGATGCTCCGCGCCCGCCTGCTCCCCAGAGAGAAGGCTGAGGCTGGACAAGGACAACGCAGAGTTTGCTTAGAACTCCAGAGCCTGGAAACAGCCTGTGTTTATACAGTGGTTCCCAACCTTTCTAATGCTGTGACCCCACAATATAGTTCCTCATGTTGCGGTGACCCCAAACCAAAAAATAATTTTGGTGGCTACTTCAAAACTGTATTTTGCTACAGTTATGATTTGGAATGGCTTTAGGCGACGCCTGTGTTTTGGTTGTTCGATCCCCGCTGGGGTCGCAACCCACGGGTTGAGAACCGCTGATAGATGATTATACTTTAAATTCATTTTAGGGTGTAAAACACAGAGGTCTCAGAGGAGGGGATGGGGAGAGCAGTCTGTTTCTGTGTAAGCAGTTACTAAGTTCAGTTGCAGACTCTGAAAAGTCATTTCAGTGTTTGCTCTTCTATGTATACATTTCCCACTCCTGTGGTCAGCCTGGTGACATCAGCAATGGCCCAGACTCTGCTTAGGAGAGAATAAAACGTCTACCCGGAAGTCACTGGCTGACTCAGAGCAAGACAGCTAAGAAGGTTTCTCGTGGAGCTGGGTCTGGGGCTGCATATCTGTAACCCTCACAATCGGGAGGCTGAGGCAGGAGGATTCCAAGTTCAAGTCCCTCCCGGGTAATCTGGCAAGAGCCTACTTCATAATGAAACATCCTAGCCAGCCAAAAAGCTCAGCAGATTAAAACGCCTGCTTAGGTAGACACAGCACAGCAGTGGCGGGCAGGGGGGGAGGGATCGAGGGGTTGGAGTGCAGAGCCAGACCCGCCCCCAGGGCATGGTGAGAAAGCGATTGAGATCGGGCTTGGTGGCACTGCACCTGTAATCCCAGCTCTTTGGGAGGCTGAACACAGACAGATCACCAAAGTCCAATCTAAGTAGTGAGACCCTGTAGACCCTTACTAAAATAAAATAAAATAATGAAAAATCTATGTAGCTCAATGATATAGCACCCTTGGATTGAATCACCATTAACAAAACATAAACATCATTTGGTTTAAGAAACAGGTCGTTTTTTTGTTCCTGGGGCCTGCAGCAACTTGAACCTAGGGCCTCCAGATTCAGCTATATCTATATCTATTATCTATATCTATCTAGCTAGCTTGTTTTCTCCTTGAGATAGGGTCTAATACATTGTCTCATGTGGCCTCAGACCTTCATCATTCTGCCTCCGCCTTCAGAATGCTGGTAGAGCTGGGTGTGGTGGCGCAAACCTGTAATCCCAGCACTCGGGAGGCTGAGGCAGGAAGATCGGTGAGAGTTCAAGACCAGCCTGGGCTACAAAAGTGAGCTCAAGGCCAGCCAGAACTGCATAGTGAGACCCTGTCTCAAAAAGACAAAAAAAAAAAAAAAAAAAAAACCAGAATGCTGGCAGTGTAGAATTTAAAATAGCTAGAAAGAAAAATGTCACATTTTTCAAATATTTAATTACCAAATAGGTTTTTAAAAAATGTATTTAGTACAGGGTTTGCAGGGTCTCACTACATAGATTGGACTTGTGGTGATTCTCCTGCTTTCAGCATCCCAAGGGCTGGGGTTACAGGTGTGCACCGCCTCACCCAGTCCCAAGTGCTGTCTCAGCGGGCCCTGCAGGCAGGGCTGGCATGGACACGGCATGCCAGGGATTGAACCCAGCTGCTGTGCTCTGCCTAAGCAGGTGTTTTAGTCTGCTGATCTATCAGGCCACCCTACCAGATAGGTTTTTAAAGCAAGCAAAGCTGCTTTAAAATCCAATCACTATCTACTGAGCTAGCATGTTTCTCTCAATCCAAATAATTAAATAAGATCGAGTTTCAAATTGTGTGTGCCTGCTTCCTTTACAATTTATCTTGTTAAAATGATTTGGGAAAATATTGACAGTTCCAAGCGCTGCCTGAGAACTTTAAGAGCTGGTATAAAATTTGGATTAAATAAGCTTTTACTGGTAAAACTGTAAGTCTGTCAGCTTCTATAAGCATTTCTTCCTTGGAAGGCAACCGCTATAAAGCTCATTTCACAGAACATTATTCAGATTGGAAACTGAAGAAATAAAGAGTTCAGGTTGGTTAAATGTCTGAGCTTAGATATCCACTCAGAAAAACCAAGAGGCAGCAAAATGTGTCCCTAAAGTCACAGCCCATGGAGCAACCCATTGAGCCTTTGCAGGGAACTGAGATGCTGTGCTCACAGCAAACCCAAGAGCAGCTCGGCATTCCAAAGATCGCCTGTTGGAGCCTGGGGAAGGATGGGTGGTGTGGGGCCAGAGCGGGTGGAAACTCAACCCAAATCCAAGGAAGGTTTGAGCTCAACTGCATGCAGAATAAGAAACTGAAACATAATCATACAGCTAACATGCTGAGGGCTGGGGATATAACTCAGTGGGCAAGGTCCAGAGTTCAGTTCCCAGTACCAAACCACACACACACACACACACACACACACACACACACACACTAAAAAACAACTTCGATTGAAAGAAAAGGTTAGGCTGGGGAGATAACTTGGTGGTCCTAGTGTCTGCCTAGCAAGCACAAGGACCAGGGTTTGAACCATAGCACCACATGTTGTACAGGCCACCGAAACCAGGTGTGATGGCGCATGCCTGTAATCCCAGTACTGGGGAGGCTGAGACAGGAGGATCACTAGGAGTCTGAACTGCATGGCAAAACCCTGTACCAAATAAATGAAAGATTTTGTAAAAATATTTTTCAACAAGAAAAGGTCACCACTGCCAGGTAGTAACACTTGAAATCAGTTACATAATAATGCTGCTTCAGAACCAAAACATGCCTCAAAAAAATGTTTATTTGAAATTGAAAGTGAGGCCTGTAACTTCTAGATAGCAACCTTTTTGAGCATGCAAGGTCTTCCAAAGGTCACAGTGACAGAGAAACTATTGGGCCAGGGATCTAGCTCAGCAGCATAATGTCTGTCCAGCAAGCCCAAGGTCCTGAGTTCCATTCCCTGAACCAAAATAAACAAAGAGTATCCACTGATGTGTCAGAATGCCTAAGACTTCAACTGCACATTTTTATTTTTTTTTTGGTATAAATTCATGAAGGTCAAGACAAGATCCTTTGCCAGTGCTATTCAGGGCCCCATCAGAAATTTTACTGCAGACTGCTTTAAGTAAAGCAAACCTTCGAAACCTCAGCACTATCGCGAAACATGCACACACAGCGAAAGACAGAGACCACTCCAATTATTAAAAGCTTGCTTAGAAGAAAAGCAACAGCAAACAGAGTGGAGATCACTGTGTCTCCTTGAGCTTGCTGCTCACCGCCCCCCCCCCAAATTAAAATGGTACTGTCTAGCCTTTCACAGGAAATCTGTGGGCCACTGGTACAGGCCAAGGCATACCATGGTAAAGAAATTCTGCCATAAACAAGCAGCGGTTCATGAAGCACTCTATCCACTAACATCTTGGATACCAGCAATAAAAATAAAACTGCTTGTTTGCGCGTGACTCAGCTGCTTACTCCTGCAGACAGTCAATGCTTGGGTGTGGGCTTCCTAATAGGGAATTGAAAGCAAAATCATAACCAGACGGTGTCAGCCATAGGAGACTGTCCTTCCAACGGGTCAAGAAGTACCAATGACTTAAGAATTCAACAGCTACAGGGTCTGGGGAGATACCTCCGTGGCATAAGTGCCTGCCTGGCAAGCATAAGGTCACAAGTTTGAACCTCCATCCAGCAAAACAACAGCAACAACAAAAAAAACAGCTACCTAGGCATAGGCTTAATTCATCAACATGAGTCAGTCAGCTCTGCAGGGGGCACCCTTCAAGTCCTGGCTCCTGGTACAGACTGGCCCCAAGACATCATGCCCTGTCTGTATCACCAAATCGCAGCTTTTGTCTTTTTTTTTTTTTTTT
>PVJA010052559.1:0-12344 GCA_004027025.1 Myocastor coypus
TAAAAGCAAAAATAAAACAATAAAAACTTGACCACTTGTCAATTTAGAAAAAATAACCAGTGATTCAATGATGAACGTACCTTAAAGAAACAACATAAGTCATAGAGAGAATTTCTAGGACCCAAAAAGCCCCACGCCAGGACAGGGCTTATGTGCTCACAAATGGCATAAAAATGGGCAAAGAACCCATCTGGGATCTGTTGGGAAATAAAGAGAATCTGGTTACTTTTAGCTTCTTGTGCTTCTTCCTTTGGCAGAGCAACTGAAACTGTTGCCATTATACATCCTCTCGCCGGGATGGGACCAGGACTAGACCCAGCATCCTCCCACTGAGCACATCCCTAACCTTTTCAGTACCAAAAATAGAATGCAGGTGCTTGCCAGGCAGGTGCTTGTGCCATTGGGCTATATCCCTATCCTTTTTTTTTTTTTTTTTTTTTTTTTGTGGGACCAGGGTTCAAACTCACGACCTTGCACTTGCCCAGCAGGCACTTGTGCCTCGGAGCTATCTCCCCAGCCCCACTATCCTTATCTCTACCCCTGTTAAACAATTTGAGACACAGCTAAGTGACTAAATGGCCCAGTCACAAAGTGGTCTGATACCATGCCTGGCTACGAACATTTTTTTTGAGAGTATATCAAGGGTCACTCATGACTTGGGAGTCTGAGGCAGGAGGATCGATGTGAATTCAAGACCAGCCTGGGATACAAAAGTGAGCTCAAGGCCAGCCTGAACTGCACAGGGAGACCCCATCTCAAAAAGACAAAAAAAAAAAAAAAAAAGGTCCAAGATTGTAGAATTCATATCCCAGCCAACAGTTTCAAGTGTGCAGAGCCTTTTTTTTTTGTTTTGTTTTTTAAACCTATACTGGGTATTGAACCCAAGGCCTTCATATTAAGTTAAATCCCCAGTCCTTCTTAAATTTTTATTTTGAGATAGCATCTTTCAAATTCTCTTAGTTGCCGTAGCTGGGCTTGAACTTGTGCTTCTCCTGCCACAGCCTCCCATCCAGCTGAAAGTTTGTGAGGTTTTTTTTTTTTTTTTTTTTTTTTTTTTTACCAGGGATCAAACTCAGGAACTTAGACTGGCCAGGCAGGTGCTTATGCCTCTGAGCTATCTCCCCATCCCTGAAGTATTATTTTTTAAAGGGTATTTTTCATATTTTAAAAATATGGCTCATCCAAAATGTTTAGGGCCAAAAGAACTTCAGATTCCTCACCCAATTAAAATATGTGCATACACATGGAGACGTCTTGGGAAGGAGAACCTATGTCTCATGAGGACACCACACACAGCACCCCCGCACACTGACACTCCAACTCAGCAGCATTGGATGAAGCTTCATGGAAAATTTCCCACTTGTAGCATCAGGCTGGCTCTCAGAACCTTTCAGATTTTAAGCCATTTCAGATTTTGGGTATTTAAATCAGGGATTCTCAGCCTCTACCTCTTACACAGAGAATCACAGTGTAACAAGAACGAGAGTGTCCTTTCAGGCATATGTGCACTCCCACGATTCACTTGAGTGGAATAAATGAAAAATATTTTAAAAAGCTTAAGATGGTTAAGTACTAAATTATTCTTAGAATCCTAGCATTTAATTAAAAATCTAGTATTACTTAAATATTTAATTTTATAATTACCTTTTTCTTATTGTTATGGTTTATGTCTAGTTGTCCCCCCAAAGCCTCATGCAATCATGGGGCGGGGACTTTTAGAGTTTGAGATTTGAATGATGATCCACTGGAATTACCTGTTTTAGTACTGTTGGGATTATGGTCTGAGTACTGCTGAGGCTATGAGTGTGGCCTGAGGTGGATAGGCTGTGGCGGAGAGCCTGAATATAATATAAAGAGAGACAGACAGCCAGACATGCACTGTTGCTCTCTGCTCCTCTGGTTGGTCGGTTGCCTCTGTTGCCATGGTTGCTGTTCCACCGCCAGGAACTGCTGCTCTCTGCCATGTGCCACTCAGCCTTGGAGCTGGCTGAATATGGACTGAAACCTCCAGTAACTGTGAGCTACATAAACCTTTCCTTCCTTCATTTTGAGTGTCAGGTATTTGTCCCAGCAACAAGTAAAAAGTAATTAAGACACCTATGGAATTTATATGTGTGTGTACGTCTTAGGAAATTAGCAGTAGCCTTCTTATCTCAAGATGTGAAGAACCACTTACTGGGGGTCTTTATGCCTTAAGATTTTGTAGCTGTACAGTTAATGACCCTTAAGTGGTCATTCTTAGCTTTTATTTTTCATTCTCCAGGACAATTTTTTAACGTTCATTTTTAAAAAAACAAGATAGCTGGCTGTGATGGCAGCACATTCATAATCCTAGCGCTCTAGAAGCTGAGGCAGGAGGACTGCAGTAGCTCAAAGCCAGCCTGGGCCATGAAGCAAAACAACAGCAACAGTAACAGTTATCATTTAATAGACACTCATTATGTTCCCAACAACATAATGTAGGTCCCACTTAACTTGCCAAAAGATTCCTGCAAAAGTAGGTCATGTTAACATCATTTTAAATACATGACAAGTGATACTTGCAAGGTTAAGAAACCTGCTCCCAACTGCACACAGCTAGTTAACAAAGGCTGAGGAGTCGGGAGGGCTGCACTGCACCTATTCTACTCTAAGATGTCACACATACATTAAAGTTGTAAACACTGCTCCATTAGGAATTCAGAGGCAGTCACATGAGCACACTTTGGAGGGGCCGAGCTCCATGTGGTAGACTTATGTAAGCACCAAGAATGTAGATGTCCACCAAGAGGTTCCTCAAGTGATTCACAGAGGAGCAGCCCTGTGGTCATGGTCAGAAAGCAGAGGCTGGAACTGGGGCATGGGGAGACATCTGGTAGACATTTGGGTCCTGGACTTCCCGGCCTTTCCTACGCCACTCTCTGCCATGTTGGCCACACGCAGGGGTCCCAGACTGCTGAAGCAGCTTACCTTCATCTGCTGCCTTTTCTGCTTTAGCACAGACCAACAACTTGAAGCCACAGCCTAAATACATGTGGAAGAGAAAAGTATCAGTAGCTTGACAGCTGCACAAAGGTGTCACTTTGTGCTTTTCACTCAGATTATGGCTTTAAGAACTTTAAGCTATTAACTACCAATAAAAACTAGTCCAGCTCCTTATTTTGTTTGCAATGAAAAGACGCTTCAGTTATATACATTTTAAAGTTCAGTGCAAAGCCATTAAGGGAAAAGGGCAGAATTTTATTTATCTAGGTATCTAGAATTAAACTTGGGACTTGCATTTGCCAGGAAGGCATTGTACCTCTGAGCTACATCCCTAGCCCTAGGCTGAATTTAAGTATCAAGGAGCCTGCCAGTTACTGTGTGATTCCCAAGAGTTCTTGGTCTGTTATTAGGGGAGAAGTGAAAACAAAAGCATGGTAATACACCAGTTAATAGTCTATGCATAACAATGAAGTCAAAGTAATATTCTTTCCTTCAAAAACATTACTGCTGAAGGGGACTGGGGAGATAGCTCCGTGGCACAAGTGCCTGCCTGGCAAGTGAAAGGTCATGAGTCTGAACCCTGGTCCTGCAAAAAAAAAAAAAAACTCAAAAACAAACAAACAAAAAAAATTACTGCTGCGTGGATTAAAGTAAGTACAAGCAGGTGCAGGGGCTGGTGTTCAATCCCTGGGCCTGCTGTGCTGGCCCCGCCCCCAGGGGCTCACTGAGATGGCAATTGAGACTGGTTGTGGTGGCACATGCCTGTAATCCCAGCTCTTGCAAGGCTGTAAACAGGTGGGTCACTACGAGTATGATCTAGTAGTGAGAACTTGAGCACCTCCCTAAAAAATACAAAAAAAAAAAAAAAAAAAAAAAAAAAAAAAAAAAAAAAAAAAAAAAAAAAAAAAAAAATATATATATATATATATATATATATATATATATATATATATAACTGCTGAAATATTTGTAGATTGTGTTAAGACTTTTATTTACGATAAGAAAGTACTGGGGCTGGGGCACAAGTGCCTGCCTGGCCAGTGTAAGGTATAAGCCTGACAGGACCAAAAAAGCAAAATTCCTTTTGGTAGATACAGAAGAGATACAACCCTGTTCTCCCATGACACAACTCTGATTAGGGCCACTACTAGTTAGTTACTGACATGAAGAACAAGTAATTTTTGAAGATTAAAACATATCTTAATTCAGGAAAAAATGGGTTTATTAAAAAGAGCTTATATTTTAATATCAGGAAGTTCCAAAATACTATGAAACTGTTAATTGGAACATTTTATTCGTTTTTTGTGAGTACTTTTCAGACAGGGTCTTGCTTTGGCTGACCTTAATCTCATTTATATAGCCTAGGCTGGCCTTGAACTCATGGCCATCCTCCTGTCTCAGTGTGGCCTGTCTCTGTCATATGGCCATCCTCCTGAGGGCTAGTATTACAAGTGTGTACCACCACGGCCAACTGGAATATTTTAAAAAGACATTCAAACTTCATTTAGACATGATACCCACTCACCTTTTTTGTACGTGCACACACATCAGGGGTAAGAAAAACCAATAACAAACAAATTTCAATATAAAAAGAAATGGAAACTGAAAACATAAAAGTATAAAATACATTCACATAGGTCATATTTTTGGACCTAAGTTTTCTCTCCTAAATTTTCACAGTACTTAGAAACACGAGGGATGAGGAGATAGCTCAGTGCCATAAGCGTCTGTCTGACAAGTGAAAGGTCCTGAGTTTGATCCCTAGTACCGCAAAAAAAAAAAAAAAAAAAAAAAAAAAAAACACGAATTTCAAGACTTTCCTCTTAAGAACATATATTGCCATTTTTAAAACCGTAACTGCTGTATTTTAGCTAGATCATTCAGTCATCTATCACAGATGGTTTGCTAGGCCTGCACTAATCCGAATCTGAGTTTCTGTAGAAGAAATCCTTAAGAGCTGGCAAGACAGCTCAGCAGACTAATGCACCTGCTTAGGCAAGCTTGGGTAAGCTTAAGCATGCACAGGGACTGTGGTTCAATCCCTAGCACAACATGCCGTGCCAGCTGCATAGTGAGACCCTGCAACAGCCAAATTTTATTTATTTATTATTTAATTTCATTTCATTTGCAGTACCAGGGATTGAACTTAGGACCCTGTGTTTGCCAGGCAAGCATTTATTCTACTGAGCTATTTCCCCGGCCCCAACAACCAAGTATTTTTTTAGAAAAATAAAGAAAAGTAATCTTCACTCCTACTGGACAAGGGTTGAGTGGCCAAAAGGAGAATTTCACATCAATGTGTCAAAAACTGTACAAACCTGACTCTAATACCAGCAAATGAGTCCATTTCCACACTTTCCACAGGCAAATTTATAGTGTGTCTAACTCTCACTAATCTTCCCAGTTCTGACCACTTTTCATTAAATTTAAATGGCTAAGAAAGGTAAATCACCACTTACAGTTTTTTTGAAGGAAGACTTTATCCAGCGATTATTTACTACATCTTGTATGGACACAGGTGGATTTTCCAAATCTTCAAAGGAATCCATTAATATGAAGTCCAGAACAACATCATAAAAGTTTAGATTCTTCACCTGCATTAAATTGTGAATTAAAAACAAATTATTATAGAAAGCTGAAATGAAATCTGAGCCAGGGCTTCATACTTTGTAATGGTACGATTTTGTTGTTAAATCACTGCATTTCCCATAAAGAAGAGGAACAGAAGATCTGCAAACTCACCACTGCAGTTGATGCAGCTTGAGGGTGGGAGGGACTCTGCCCAGACTCCACCCTCCTGTGCTCTCCCTCAGGTGGGCCTTGCTGCCCCTCACAGTATGCCCAGCCACCTCTACCCACCTCACACCACACACTGGGAGCTGAAATGGGTCTTCAGCAAATGAGGCACCAGGACACCTCGCTAAGGAACCTCCGGCACCTAATTACAGGCTTGGATCAGGGCAAACTAGAGGTGGGAGAGAGAGCTAGGCACCAAGCCAGCTGGGGGTCAGGCAGCTTCCTCAGGCTCCCAGGGAGGGGGACACTGTGCTAAATTCAAGGCGAGCTGCAGGCTCAGCTCACAGAACACGGGAACAGTGGCAAAACAAAACAAAAAAAAACCAAGGCAGGTGTGACAGGTCTGTGCAGATCTGTCACCACCACCCCATGGGGGAGTTGTGATGCTACATGGGGATGCAGGTCAGATAGACTCTCCTAGGTGCTGCACACTGGCAACCCATGCATTTGCAGAGGCGCAGCCTGGCAATTTAGCAGTACCCTGACTGAAAATAATACTAAGGAAAAGAGAAGATGGGTCAGTTCCATGGGAGGCCTGGGTTCTAGGAACAATGGCAGGATAGATGCATCCCTCACAAGTGCAAGTTAACAAGCTGGAGCGCAGCAGCTGTATTCCAAGAGAAAGAAGGGGTCCGGAGACAGGGAACAAGGTGACAGAAAGCTTCCAAGTAGAGAGACCGCAGGAAGCAGTCTGCGCCAATGCCCCAGCACTAGGTAGGCCTGAGTGCTGGCCCCATAGGACAGCAGCCAGCAGACCACCAACCCTGGTGAATAGTTCTAAAGGACTCCTGCAGGGAAGGCTGGGAGAAGAGCCACTCTCACCATGTCCTGTAGCACCACAGGACTGGGGGGGGACCCAGGACTGGTTCCAGCAGTGGCGCACTTGGGCTTGGGGTTCGCTGAGAACCCAGGTCTGCCACAGGGCCCAGCCCAGTGGCTTCCTGGGTGCCCACTGCTGCCCAGCTCAGAACCCCACACAGTAGGCCTCACTTGCCCTCAAGCTGGGGACCTGCTCTCCAGAGTCACCTGCCACAGCCGGGGGAGCAGGACTGGGCCTCAGCAGCCAGTCCGTGGGCCCTTGGGGCTTGCTGGGGATAGCAGTGGCTCCTGGGCACAGAGGAGGACTGCAGTAATAAGATCCTGGAGGGGCACAGTGTGTGTCCCCCCCAGGACAGGCTGAGCCCAGTCCCATCACATCCTTCACACCGGGGGCTCTGGGCACCAGGATCCTCTAAAGGAACTGCACTCACCAGCACAAGGGCAGGGAGTCATGGGACTCTTTTTCATTTTTCTTTTCTTCTTTCTTTTTCTATTTTTCTACTTGTATTTACTTTTTTATTCTTTAATTTGATTTTTTCTTTTCTCCTTTCTCATCTTTTCTTTCACGTAATCTTGCTTTTTCTATTTTTCCCTTTTCCCACATCTTCCACATTTTATCATTGCTTTTAATCTTTACTCACACTTAACCTTTTGCTCTATATTATTATTGCATTTCACATATATATGATATATATATATATATATATATATATATATATATGTACATATATTTAGTACAGTGTCTCACTACACAAATTGGACTCAGTAATTTTTCTGTTTTCAGCCTCCCAAGCACTGGGATTACAAGGGCGCGCCACCACGGCCAGTCTCAGTGGCCATCTCAGTGCACCCTGGGGGTGGGGCCAGCATAGCATGCCAGGGATCAAAACTGGTCCTTGGCCCTGCCTAAGCAGGCATTTTAGTCTGCTGGATTATCTGGCCAGCCCCATTATCACTTCTTTTCTGTGACAGAGATTTTGCTCTTAACTGGTCATTACCATATGTCAACACCTGGCGAGTGTGTGTCACTGCTGCAGTTCTCTTCTCTGAGTGGTACTGGGGACACAGCCCCCGATGGAAAGCTGCCCACTGACATATAGCCACACAAATGTGGAGCAGGTCCATCCTAAGAGAGGTACAGATCCCAACACATAAACAGGGGAAGTATGAAACGCAAGGTAAAGGAATGCCTCCCAAGTCCAGGCTTGTTGGTAACTGAAAGCAAAGATGTTAAAATACAAGAAATTACAGAGAATTCAAAACTGACTGATGACTTCAAATAGAAATGGTTGAGTAAGTTAAGGGAGGCAATGAAAAACATGAAAAAATTCAGCAAAGAGTAAGAGGTTCTAAAAAAAGAACCAAACAGGAATCTTAGAAATGAAAAGCTCAGGGCCGGTGGGATGGCTCAGCGGTCTAAAACACCAGCTTGGGGAGGCTTGGGCGGCTTCAGGGACCGTGGTTCGATCTCCGGCACCACATGCTGCGCCGGCCCTGCCCTTGGGGCGGGCTGAGCCGGCCATAAAAATGAGTGAATAAACAAAGGTTCTGAAACAAGAATTAAAAAAAAAAAAAAGAAATGAAAAGCTCAGGCCCGGCAGGATGGCTCAGTGGTCTAAAGTGCCTGCTTAGGAAAGCTTGAGTGGCTTCAGGGACTGCAGTTCGATGCCCAGTACCACATGCTGTGCCAACCCTGCCCTCATGGGTAGGCTGAGCCGGCCATAAAAACAAACAAACAAACAAACAAAAGTTCTGAAACCAGAAAAAAAATAAATAAATGAAATGAAAAGCTCAATAAGTCAAATTGAGATCAGTGGAAAGTGTAACCAATGGACTGGATCAAACAGAGACAGAATTCTGAACTTGAAGACAAGGCTGATGAATTATCACACACAGAGCATAAAAAAGAAAAAGATGTCAGAGAAGAGGAAGAAAATATCCAAGAACTTGGTGACACTGCTGAAAGAGCAAATCTATGAAATTTTGATATACAAAAGACTGGAGAGGTACAGACTAATGGCACAGAAAATCTACTCGGTTGGGGCTGAGGTGTGGCTTGGAGGTAAAGCACCTGCATAGCACTGTAAGAGCTGAGGTTCAATTCTCAGCAAAGGAAAGTGGGAGGAGTGCAGGAGGTAGGGAGGGAAGAAGAGAGGAAGGGACGATGGGTGGAACTACTCAATGAATTAATACCAGAACACTTCCCAAACCTTGGGAGACAGGCACTCAGGTACTGGGGGCACTTAGAATCTCAAACAGGCATGACCAGAAAAAACCCTCCCCATGCTCCAGTTAAAATGTCAAGAGTGCAGAATAAGGAAAGAACACTGAAAACTCCAAGAGAGCAACAGCAAATTACTTGTAACAGCATGCCTGTCTGAGTAACTGCAGACTCCTCTGCAAAACTCTGAAGAGCAGGAGAGCAGCAAATTTTAACTCCTGAAAGAAAATAACTGCTAAGATAGATTACTACACCTAGCAAATCTATCCTTTAGTATCAAGAGAAAAACAAACACCTTCCAAATAAACATGCAAGAGATTCATAACCACTAAGTCAGCATTGTAGAAGATAACTTGAAGGAATTCTACACACAGAAGAGGAAGAATAGCTAAGCAAATGAAAATTATAAAAGAATTAAAAATTAGAAAAACAACAAAATGATAGGAATTAGTAGCTATCTTTTTATATTAACTTGAAATGTAAATGGTATTAATTCTCCAATTAAAAATACAGACTGGCAGAAGTTCAACTGCACCACGCATCAAATGGCTTTAACAGATATCTACGTAAGATTCCATCCTACCACTGCAGAATAAGAAAGAAATCAGGGCCCAGCGGGATGGCTCAGTGGTCTAAAGCGCCTGCTTAGGAAGGCTTGGGCAGCTTCAGGGGCCGCGGTTCGGTCCCTGGCACCACATGCTGCGCCAGCCCTGCCCTCAGGGCAGGCTGAGCTGGCCATAAAAATAAACAAACAAAAGTGCTGAAACAAAATAAAAAAAATAATAATAATAAAATAAAATAAAAAAAAGAAAGAAATCAGAAAGATAAAGCCATTTTGTGGTAGTTTAAACAGAGCAAAACCCAGAAATCAACCTAACCAAGGACATGAAAGGCCTCTATAATGAAAAGTACAGAACAATGAAGACAGAAATTAAGACACTAAAAGATGAAAAGACTGCTCATGTTCATGAATCTATTATGGAAATTAGCAGACAAATTCAATGCAATCCCGGTTAAAACACCAATGACATTCTTCAAAGAACTAGAAAACAAATCTCAAAATTCCTAAGGACACTCTAAAGACTGGAACTAGCCAAAGAAATCCTTATCAAAAAGAACATACCTGAAGGCATCACAATACCCTAGAACAATCCTGAAGGAACATCACAAAATGTTCACAGCAACAAAAACAACATGGTACTGGCAGAAAAACCGGTACAGAGGCAAACGGAATAGAATTGAGGAGGCAGATATACTGTCTGGTTCTTGGCAAAGGGGCCAAAAATATACATTTGAGAAAAGTTAGGCTCTTTAGTAAATAGTGCTGTGAAGACTGGACATCCATATGTTGAAAATCTAAACCACAGCTTCCTCACCTCACACAAAAATGAAATCAATTTTTTTTTTTGGTGCTGGGAATTGAACTCAACCTCATGCTTGCCAGGAAGGTGTCGTGCCACTGAGCTATATCCCTGGCTCAAATGAAAACTAATCAAAGGCTTTAAAGACTTGAAATTGAAACTATGACAAGAAAACAGGGAAAACATCTGAAGTCACAGGTATAGCCAAAGTCTTCCTAATAGCTCAGGAAATAATAGCAAGAATCAACGAATGGCTGGCCTTAGATAAAATTTAAAAGTCTCTGAACAAGCCGGGTGTGGTGGCTCATGCCTGTAATCCCAGCACTCGGGAGGCTGAGGCAGGAGGATTGGTGCGAGTTCGAGACCAGGATGCTCAAGGCCAGCCTCAACTGCATAGCGAGACCCTGTCTCAAAAAAAAAAAAAAAAAAAAAAGTCTCTGAACAACAAAGGAAACAAACGAATAAAGAGATAGTCTCGATAATGGAGAAAATCTTGACCAGATACCCTTTTGACAGGATCAATGTCTACAGTACATAAAGAACTAAAAAAAGAAAGAAAATACTCTTAATGCCATCAAAAAATGGGCACATGAAAGAAACAGACATTTCTCAAAGGAAGTAAAAATGGCCAATTAAGTACATAAAAAATGTTTTAACACTTCTCTAACACTGTTGCATTGGGGAAATGCAAATCAAAACTATACTGAGTTGGGGAGACAGCTCACCAGAATAAGTGCCTGTCTGGTACCAGGTCTTGGGTTCAATCCCCAGTACCATCAAAAAAATTTTTGAAATTTTACCTCACTATGGTCAATACAGCTATCAAGCATGCACACAGACAGCTATCAAGCATATGCAAAATGCTGGCAGGATTCAGGGACAAAGCAAACTTTACATGCTTCTAGCAGTAATGTAAATTTTAGTACAGACACTGGTAGAGTAGTTCCTCAGAAAACTAAAAATACAACTAGCCTAGGATCCAGCCACAAGGCTCCTTGGTATACATGAGGGAATTTGAGTCAGCATACTACAAGGTTAGGCGTACAACTGTGTTTACTGCAGCACAATTCACAGCAGCCCAGGTACCCCGTCAGTGGAGGGGTAGAGAGAAACTGGTACACATACACAAGCATGCAGTGCTCATCTGCCATAAACATAAGCAAAATCATGCCAACTGCAAAACATGGGTGGAACTGGGCATCATCATGGGAAGCAAATTAAGCCAGAGAAGGACAAATATCATCTTAGGGAATTTAGCAGACAGTGCCACTAGCTGAGAGGAAGGGAGGGAGGGAGCATGGGTGGGGTGGGATTGAAGTCACTGCCGTGCAGAAGAAACGGCATCTCGCTGAGGAGCCCAGCCCAAGGCACAGAAGGGAGAGCAAGTCAGAATATACTGGCATAGGTGGAAAGGCAACTGGTACTTAGGCCTAAAAAGAGGTAGGAAGGCCAGAGAAAGCAGCAGAAATGAGAGGATTCAGGAGATGAACTCTCAGAGCTTAGGGAAGACTACAAAAGAGCAAAAGCAGCCCGAAGCTGGGCATGATAGTGCACACCTCTGATCCCAGTGCTCAGGAGGCTGAGGCTCCCAGGACTGTAGTTCAAGGCCAGCCTGAACTACAAAGTGAGCTCAAGGACTGACTGAACTATATAGCGAGCTGACTCAAAAAGACACACACACACACACACACACACACAAAGCAGCCAATAACAGGGAAGGAGAATAATAGCACGAATCAACAAATGTGCCTCTGGGCCTTCTCCAAGAGCCCTAAGCCCTGCCCCCTCCTCACCACAGCCTGCCCCAGGCCTCTGGAGGTCTCCTTTCACCTACACCTGATGAATGGGCCCTGCTCAGAGCTGGGGCCGTGCTGGCAGTGGGAAGGGGACTGGAGACCCAAGCTCTATGCAAGCACAGTGCTTTCTGGACCTTTCCTGAATGGAGCTGGGCAGTGCATCCCTCTACACACACACTATGCTGTGCCCACTTCTATAACCACATATGTGAACATACTCATACCCATGTAGAATTCACACTAAAAGCTTTAATCCCAGCCTCAGCTTCATAGCTCCCTTCACTGACAGAATCTGTTCTGGCTTCGATTTTTCTCCTATATGTACTTGGATTCTGTGGGTGACCAATCCCAGGGCTCTGAAGTTGCCTGCTGCCCTGTGCAGAACAC
>PVJA010052560.1:0-12304 GCA_004027025.1 Myocastor coypus
AAAAAAAAAAAATAGAATGAAGTGTAGGTGTCATATATGTCATATATACACATACATGTATTTCTTAAGATGCTGTCTCCAAATAACTTATCAACTCTCGAGTGATAAATGAACTGTAGAGGAAAGCACTATCAGCTTTACTGCACCCTAAAAGTGGAGCACTTTTCAGTCAGTTGTTACCCAGATCCTAAGCAGGAAGGAATAGCAGAGGGCACAGCAAGTCTACCACAGTGGGTCATTTTCCACAGCAATAATGCATTTTGTATCTGTGAATAAGTGACACAAAAAATAGGACGGTGCTATATGTCCAGTGTCCTGTAGAAACTTATCAATATTCACTAACTATACAAGAGATTTTACAATTATAATTACTCTGTAAAGAAGCCAGGCTCATTTGCTACACCAAAGGAGAGGTCAGTTTTAACAGATTAATTCATGTGAATGTTTTTTGTTTGTTTGTTTGTTTGTTTGTTTTTGTCTTTTTGAGACAGGGTCTTGTTATGCAGTTTAGGCTGGCCTTGAGCTCACTTTTGTAGCTCAGGCTGGTCTCAAACTCGCACTGATCCTCCTGCCTCAGCCTCCCGAGTGCTGGGATTACAGGCATGCGCCACCACGCCCAGCAATTCATATGAATGTGAACATAACTTCAGCAGGACATGAACTCCGTGTGTCAAAACAAACAGGAAGTCTTTGTTTCAAGGTAGTGCTTACCTTCCATGAGGACCCTGAGGAAATGAGTTCTAGGATACTACCCAGAATTCCAGGATATTGAGTATATGATCTGGAAAAAGCATCTAGTGAATATATTGAGGTTTTGTAGTTTTGCTGCTTGCTTTTTTTTCAAGCTCTGGTAAGTTTTATTAATGAAAACTTCTGCTTTGTTTATTTTGCACCAGTCTGTTCTGGCGTGCTTCTAATGATATCAGAATCACTCGGATCAATGTTTGCCAGTGTGCATGTTCTGTAGTATTTTCTACATGCTGTGCCCAGTTTGGTATTATTGACACTGCAGTAGTGGACGCCAATTTTGGCCAACATGGCATAGTGCTCTATTTCAGATTTTTTCCAAGGCTAGGCAGTTGTGGAAAAGGATGGCCAGTTTCACTTTGTCCTGTCTGATCATCTTCAGCGTCGGCTTGTACCCAACAGTATACTTTTCATAGCAAGTTGGAGCCTAGAGTCGATGGGCTCCAGAGATTTTTTTTTCATCTGCTCTGTGGCCACCATCTTCCTGCTGTAAGTGCAGACCACCCTCAACCACAAGCAGCCCTGGTTGCCTTTTTAACACAGCAAAACAGTTAAACAGCAAGAATGCTATTCCATTTCCCTGAGTCTTAGACACTGATGCCAACATTGTTATTTCCCATGTTGGAGCCGGTTGACTTGAGCCGTGTGCACCCTACCCCTGCCTTTCTATAACATACAGTCACAGCCAAGCTGCTTGTACAAAGCACCGTGATTTTAAAGATTTGTCTACAGGATAGGCTGACTTAGTATGCACAGTACTTCTATGCTGCTATCTTATTTAATCCATTAAAAAAAGATTAAGGCAGGGCCAGCAAGATGGCTCAGTGGTCTAATGTGCCTGCAGAGGAAAGTTAAGGCAAGCACTGTGACTGTTCTTCGATGCTGCACACCCCTACCCCAGGGTGGGCTGAGCCAGCCATAACACAAACAAATAAATGAGGTTTAAGAGAAATTAAAACAAAACAAAACAAAAAAAAGTTAAGGCAGCATGGGCCAACTTGTAGCTTTGTACAGACAAAGGTACCACATCTCAGAATTGATGTGATTTATCTATTGTCACCTGAAATTTATGAGGGCTAGGGCTAGAATCTGAATGCAAGATTACGAATACTGAGCCTAGAGCTCATCCTCTCACATTAAGCAACCTAAGATGTTTTGTGTAGTATAATCATATATAAAAGGACTACTGTATGTCAGGCACCACCAGAAAGTGCTAGATGGGCTTTTTTTTTTTTTTGCTTTTGAGTGAGGAAACCAAGTTTTAGAAAAGCTAAGTGGGGTACCCAAGGTTCTTCCACAGGGGAGCAAAAGCAAAAGACTGGAATTTCGACTCATCTTGAAATAAGTTTGTAATTATTCTTTTTATTTATTATTTTTATTCATGTTTCAAAACTTTTGTTTATTGACTCATTTTTATGGCCGGCTCAGCCCACCCCAAGGGCAGGGCTGGCACAGCATGTGGTGCCGGGGATCAAACTGCAGTCCCTGAAGCCACCCAAGCTTCCCCAAGCAAGTGCTTTAGACCACTGAGCCATCCTGCCGGGCCTTAAGTTTGTAATTATTACTCATCTTGTAAATAGTGTTTGGTAATTATTAGAGATGTAAAAATCAAATCTTGGACCAATCACATGTATGTAGGCAACCTATAAACACAGGTAGTGAAGGAGGTATATGTGAATGTGTGTGTGTGTGTGTTTTGTAAAACAAGACTTCATTTTTAAGGTAGCCATAATCTTCAGATTTTTGCTTCATATGCCACTGCATGGGCATGATGAGAGAATAGCCTCAGATCAAAATCATGACAAACACTTCCATCAGCCAGTATCTGTGTTATAAGCCTCCTTGAGAACATGCTGGTCTCTCACTGACAGCTCTATAGAAATGAGATTCTGGGCTTGCCAGGCAGTACTTTATCTGTTGCTCAAAAGTCAATTTACTGGGGCTGGGGAGATAGCTCCGAGGAGCAAGTGCCTGCTGGGCAAGTGCATGGTCATGAGTTCGAACCCTGGTCCCACAAAAAAAAAAAAAGTCAATTTACTTCATTCATTCCTTCAAAGAATATTTGACCATCCGCCTGGCTCGGCATGGAGGGGCCAGGTACACATGGTGAATAAAACCTCCATGCGTTTCTGAATTTCCAGCCTACAAGTTGAAACGAGATGGAGCAGATACTGTTTAAGTACACAGAAATGTCTAGGAGGCAATGAAAGAGATGTGAGCACATACTTGGAAGTAACATAAGGATGATCCCTCTGTAGTAAAGAGGTGGCGCTAGTGGAGAAGAGACCCACCAAGGGCACAGCATACGCAAGGGCCCTGAGCTGGTGAGACCTAGCATCCCCAAGGAGTCCAAGGATCTCCTGAGGCTGTGTCTCAATGGGGCAGACACAAGATGAGGAGATACATGCGCTGTCCTTCAGAACCCCAGAGCCAGGAAAAAAGGATTAGATTTCATTCCTGACAGGAGAATGCAGACCTGGTGAGCATCGTAGAAGTGTAACCATTGGATTAACTCAGTATGGGGAGAGAGGAAAGAGACAGAAATGACCTGAGTTGCTAGGTTGGAGGTAATCATTAGCCCGAACGTAGAACCCAAGACCACAAAAACAAATTCAGGGTTGAGCTGCCGAGCTAGCCTATGCAGATGTCACGTGCTGGACACTCTGTGTTTGCCAGAGATTTCAAACAGAAGTGCACGCCAGAGGTCTCTCTGTGACCATCTTTGATACAAGCGTGAGAGGTAAAGCAGCCAGAGCAGACCGAATGGCCAAGCAGTCTACCAGCTCCCCAAGGTTGGCCAGGCCACTAAACTCCTGCGTCTTGATTTCCTCGCCTCTACAGTCATCAGCCCCAGAGACCGGAGATGTTATAGCTTGGTATTAAGCTACAACAAGCAGCAGTTATACTGCATAACCTATCTCCAAGTCACTTGTGGAATTGAGTGAATTAATTTATCTACCTTGCTCAGCAGAGGCGCTCAAGCACTCACTGTAAGTCCTCTGTCAGAGCCAGGGAGAGAACCCACATAGATGCTTGCAGGGCCTGGGGTTCGGAGGCTGGTGGACAGCAGGGGCAACCCACGGTGTCCACCTGCACCAGAGCACTCGGGGCGGCAGCGGCGCTGGAGTCCTCCTAACTGGGTGGTGTCTTGCTCCGCTGCACTCTGCTGCTCTCCACAGTCTTCTCCTGAGAACCCCAGGAAACAAGCCAAGCAGGGATTCTTGTCCCTTTTGTTAGCAAGTGGATGAGACAGAGGTAGCAGAATTTCCGAGGCTGTGCGACATGCCAGATGTGGCTTTCACACGCTATTTCCTGACTCTACCTTGAGGAGGAGAGAGCCATGGCCTGAACTGCTTTGTTCCAAGTTCAAGGACCCTGGCCTAGGAATATAGCTCACCAGCACAAGCGCCTTCCTGGCAAGCGCAGGGTCCTGAGTTTGATTCCTGATTCCAAAAAAAAGCCCAAACCCAGGTTCCAGACCCTACCTTCAGGATATTTTCCCAGCTTTTATTTGGAGTAGACCTTTGTTCTTTGTGTTTTTCTTCTGTATTTTTCTTACCCTTTATCCAAATGCCTTACTACATAAAAGCCTTAGGTTCCAGTGAAAACCAAAGGTTGAAAGGCCAGTGGCTCGAGCTCTAATTCTGTTCCACCATACACGGTGAATCCTGGGGCTTGTTTTTGCTTCTATAGTCGTTTCTTATCGGTAAAATGGAGGAAATAATCCCACCTGAGATATTAAATGAGTTACTCCACTTTAAGATAGTGCCCAGCATAGAGTAAGCTTTTTATTTCCTTTTATTTTATCTTTTTGAGACAGGGTTTCAATATGCAGCCCAGGCTCGCTTTGAGCTCACTTTGAGCTCACTTTGTAGCCCAGGCTGGTCTCAAACTTGCAATAATCCTCCTGCCTCAGCCTCCCAAGTGCTGCAATCGCAGGCATCAGCCACCACACCCCACATTATAATAAGCATTTAATAAAAATAAATCATGTTTGTCTTTCACTGTCAAAATATTAATCAGGTTTTTTATAGTATTCTTCATCTACTGTCTATTACTGTGATTTTTTTTTTTTTTTTTTTTATATTGCTGGTCACTAGAAAACAATAAGCTGAAAAGTTAGGTAGTTTTAGTGATGAATACATCTACCTGAATTGGTATCATTTTTAAAAGGAAATTGTAGTTTATTATAATTACATATGGTAATTAGTACTTAGGAAGAAGGTTCTTGGCTCCCTGACTCATAAAACTAGAGAAGCAAAAGGAAGGAAAGAGTGAGATGGAGAGAGGAAGAAAAACTAAAGGAAAGAATTCTGTCCTCTGTGGACCGGGGGAAGATTCATCAGAAACGCTTTCCTCCTCCCGAGACATAATGACATAACTGCATCTCACGGATGAGTGAGGGGACAGGCAGGGGAGGCTTAACTAGGAAAAGTTAAACCGGCACCTTTTTTTTTTTTTGCGGGACCAGGGTTCAAACTCACAACCTCATAGTTGCCAGGCAGGAACTTGTGCCATGGAGCTGTCTCCCAAGCCCCAAACCTGCACTTCTAAGGAGACAACACTGAAGACAGATGCTAAGCAGAGTCAGATGCATAATGATTCAGGAATTGGAAGTGGATCCAAGCTTGGGAGCCCAGAGGAGGAAGGGGGGGCAGTGCCGTCGCTGAAGTGCACGGAGTCCAGGGCCTTGGAGCAAGGCCTATCAGTCAGCAGTGCTAGCCCTTCCAGAGTCTTAGAATCACACAGTGCCCAAGCTCATCCCAGCCTACTGATAAAAGCCCATCTTTGAAGACTATCCCAGGGGATGTCTACACACATCAGACTCTGACAGGCGTCTCTCGAGGACACATCAGTGACTCAAATTTAGTAGAGTGCTCTGAAGAGTTTTTAAAAGTTGTATGGAGCTCCACTCTAGAAAATTCTAGATTGTTCCTTTCGACTATGAGCTGGACATTGGGACTTATTAAATTTTTTCAGATAATTCTGTTGTACAGTAGACATTATGAAACAAAGCTTTTCAGCTGGGGATACTAGGAACTAATCAAAACTGTTTGGCTCCACTACGAAGAGCTTCAGCGGCCAAGCTAAGAGGCAGGACCATTGTTAGTGTAGGCCTTAAGAGCTAAGAACCATGCATATGGCTGTGGGTCTCTAAGGAGTGACTGGTTCTACACCTAGGCGTGCCCCTCACTTGAAGCTGCAGTCTATAAGGGGCAATCTGAGACATATCAAATGACAACCTGTTTCCTTGCTGTTTTTCTGTATTTAAAGTGTTTCTTTTTTTCTTTTTTTTTTTTTTTTCTTTTTTTGTCTTTTTGAGACAGGGTCTCGCTGTACAGTTCAGGCTGGCCTTGAGCTCAGTTTTGTAGCCCAGGCTGGTCTCAAACTCTCACCGATCCTCCTGCCTCAGCCTCCCAAGGGCTGGGATTACAGGCGTGCACCACCACGCCCGGCTTAAAGTGTTTCTTTAAAGAAAAATAATTACCATGAAGTTGTAGGAAAGATGAGTTGTGTTTCTCCTACCTTTGGAAGACAAATCTCCTAGATAGGAAAGACATAGCAACTCCAAGATTCCTGAAGACAAGCACATCTACCTCACGTCCATTATTCCAGCCCAGAGATGAGGATGACTCACACTCCCTTCCCGGTGCGGTGCGTCCCTGCATCCCCCATCAGATGGTGCTTTCAGTATGGCTGTTGGTGTGTAGAGAATCACCTGCCAAGGTCTCGTGCTGTTCGCACAACACTGTGCATGAAGGATCTTGTCCGATGAGTGTCTGCCTGTACTTCATGCAGTTGGGATCCACACCTTGATTGCATGACTAAAAATAAGACCTACATGGGGCCAGGGAGATAGCTCAGGGGCACAAGTGCCTGCCTGGCAAGTGCAAGGTCCTGAGTTCGATCCTTGGTTCCGCACAAAAAAAAAAAAGACCTACAGGGTAACTCCCACGTGTAAAAAAAAGAAAATTATTACCCCAAAGATAGATGGGACTAATAACAGCATTATAAAATCTGAGAAACCTATCCACTCTATCTAGAAAGATCATAGTTGCTTATCTTGGGATAAGAAAAAGATGGCACATTACAAAATTAACCTGGGAAGCTGAATTGGTTTTTAGAAGAGATGAAGGAAAAGAAAAAGTTCAAGGGCCAGCGATAGCTCAGCGAACTAAGTGCCTGCTTAGGCAAGTGTAGGAGCTGGGGTTTGATCCCCAGCACCATATGCCATGCCATCCCTGTCCCCACTTGCTGAGCCAGCAACTGTGTCTGAGTGTGGTGATGTGTGCCTGTAATCCCCAAGTAACTCTGAGGAGGCTGAACATAGGATCACTATAAGTCCGAGCTGTACAATGAGACCCTGCACGAAAAAATTCAACAAGATTGCTATGATATCCCGTCTATATAAATGTACTCAAACTATGTTTATAATAGGTGAATTGTGGTTTATTCATTGTGTCAATTAATACATAAAAGGTAGAAAAATCTACTCAGAGACCAGTGCTGCCAAGAGAGCAGAGCAGTAACATCATCCGAGGGCCACGCGAGAAGCCTGGTGCCTGCAAGATCAGGATTAGATGGTAGAAAGTGAGGTGCGGAAACCCTGATCCTACCCCTCAGGGTCTGCCCGCATGAGTCACTTTCCTTCTCTAGAGCTTCTGCAGAGGAAGGGGCAAGGGGGAGCCCTTGGAACGACACAGGAAGACATCGATACTTTGGTGTTCTTGGCTCCAAAGACCAGTGACCTGGCATATCGGGGTCAGTGTCACTTTCAAAACAAAAAGAGAAGCCCAAGCCCCAGGTGAGGAGAAGGAAACTTCAGGTCACTGTGAACACTCTGGAGCCCTCACACAAACAACTGTTTATAAAGGGTCTCCAGGCCCTGCAGCAAGTCTTCTGCTGCTCAGAAAGAGACTCAAGCTTATAGCTTTTCACACAGAAGGAGGAGGAAGGACTCTATGTAGGGAAAACGCTTCAAGGAGGACCCAGGCCAGCAGCACTGCGTGTGGCGTGGAAGCCACTGCTGCGGAAGGCTCAGTGGTTTTGACAAAGACTGAGGATAACACACTGATGCTTTATGCAGGAATCAGCCACCAAGATCAGACCTTCAAGGTCAAGCCCCAGCGCAGAAGCTCAGGTTACTTTATCCCCTCCTGACTAACACAGACAAGAGCAGGGAAAGTGTTCTTTGCAATGGTAGAAGTTAGCCTTTAATTTTAATTTATAGGTGGAAAAGCAATTTTATAACAATGGGGCAATGAGATTGGTCTCCATTTTTGAAAGATGAATTGGATTTTAGGCGTGAGAGACTTACAAATGTGTAGAACTGATGGGCTGCGCTGTCCTAATTCCATGTGCCTGGTCTTTTAGGACCACAAAAACCTTGGCCCTCATAAATTTTGATGATGATAGTGATCTCTGGCTGTGTCATTTTATAGGTGGTAAAACTGAAGCCTAAAAAGTTTATAAATAGCTCAGCAACCCGATCTTTAGAGTCAGAACCAGGAGGAGGTTTCTCCAGTGCCACTTCTAAAACCTTCATTTCTGTGAAAATAAGGTCACTGTTCTCCAGAATACCCAGGGCACTGTCTCCCAGGCATTTAGCAGATGGCCTTACCAGCCACCAGGGAAGAGTCCTCACTCAACAAGGCTTTTCTGTTGGATTCCAGGCAAGGCTTAGGCAAGCTCCCAGAACACGCGGGGAAAGCGAACTAACACTACCTGTCTCTCTCTTTCTGCAGGACCATATATTTTTACTGCCAGTATTGAGAAATTCATGACAGAAATATCAACAGGAAGGAAAGAAGTTATGGAGAAGGGTGTGTGTGTCTGCTGCTTCCACACGTTGGTGGCATGTTTTTTTATGCAAGAAGAAAAAAAAGAGAAGAAAATCACCCACATTTTTATTTAGCATGAGCCAATTTACAGAGCATGGAAATTCACTTTCATTTCCAGGACTGGCACGTGTGCAATTAGCAATGCAGTGTATATACAAGAAGCCATGCTGTTAACAGTTTATCTTGAGTAATTTGGTGTCACTTTCAGAAGAAATTCCTGCCGCCAGAAGGGACAGAAGGAGATGAAATGATCAAATCTCGAAAAAACACTAAAATTACTAAATCCACAACAGCTCGCCTTATTTTTCTTGGACCCAAACTGTCAGGGTATAAACACTATTTGTTTCTTTTTTAAAACATCGATAGTTTTGCTGTAAATAGTAACACTGTATAAATTCTAACAGAAAAAAAAAAATAGAATAAATGTTGATAAGGCACTGCCTCTTAGAACACAAACACAATATTGCAGATGCATTTAACATAATAGGGGTCTCAAGCGACTCCCCCTAGAAGAGGGGAGAGGTTCTGAGTGGGGAATGCCTCCCTGACTCTTGTATATTAGCAGTTATAATGTTTGTATATGCAAAACAGCTAGCTTGATTTTAAAAAAAAAAAACAAATCTTTAAAATCTGCTGCAAATTTAATTCCCAAAATGAGGAATTCTGTAGTTGTGTGAAAATTTTTTCTTCAGAATACTAATATTTTGATGCATGTGTATCACCTTATTTTGATTAACTCTTTTCCAATTTTGCAAACACTACAGTATACTGCAACACAGAAGATTTTATCTGTAAACACAAAGCCCTTCATTACTATTTGTTGCTACTGCCAATTTTTCAATGAAATGACTTTAAAAAAAAAAAAAAGACCTATACAGTAGTTGCTTTAGGGGGGGGGGGGGGGATGCCATTAGTGCTTAAAAGGGGGAAATGCTTGCCGCTGAGGGGATGGACCGTGCTCTGGCAGGGGCCCCAGCTGGGGTGTTTAAGACGGACTGAGCAGAAACCTTAGCTAGTAGAATGGCAGCACGCTGTAGACTTCTTACTGTACCACGTACTGGCCCTCAGACGTAGACGCCTGTCCGTAAGCCAATCATTTGTAACCATCCTAGCGGTGTCATGTTAGGTTAATAAGGCTGCTGTGTTTTCAAGGGCATTTTTATTTAGGGTTTTGGTGAAATTCTTTAATTTGTTGATTATATTCACATAAAATCAGCATTCATCGACACCTAGCTCTAATGACATATGTATAAAAAACCAGACACTGGATGACCTAGTCAATTATTTAAGCATAAAATAAATTGTGTTAAACTCTTCACCTATCTGTGCTCTACAGTGTCCTTGTGTTCTCTGGCCAAAGGTCATTGTCTGATCCCTGTCGCCCGAGTCCAAGCCACACCAGTCCTCCACCTGCTAGTCCTCCCCATTCAGTTTTGCCCAGAAAACTCCGAGGTGACATAGATCCTGTGTCTTTCATGAAGGAGCCAAGAACTGAAGATTAATTTACATCCCCATCTGTTTGAGCTGGCCCCAGAAAATGAGAACTCGGGGCCACTATCACCAACATGTCAAGCAGTTATATCCTGGTACTTTGAGACCCCCTGAATATGCAGCAGCTTGTGGCCCATACTTGTTTTTCACTGACATTCATTGTCAGTGCCTATGAATTACAAGAATTCCCCTAGTGATCTAACTTCTAACTTCTCTGGAAAAGCAACATTCTCTGAGAACCGGCCATATCCCCAGAAAACAGCAGCATGAGAGGACCTCGTTGTCCTGGCCCTCTCCAGCCAGGTTCGTGTTCTAAGATGCCATAATCTCAGCTCACATTTTATACATTTTGTCCAAGCTGGTACCACTGGAGTTAGATTCTAAGTTCTACAGCACAACTGGCTGTAGCTATCACTTTTAATTCCAGCCTAGGATGTGGCTTTAAGTAAGTAGCCATAATTTTCTCTTCACTGAAACAGCACTCACTCTAACCTCTGTTCTAGCCCTGTTCATTTACTTGGTCCTCCGAACCACTTTATGGGGTAGGTACTGTCTTTGACGGTCACAGTCCTCATATAAATAATTAAAGCCATACAGCAATGCCATAGATTACCTGTCCCTTAAAGATTATTGACAAATAGGTGAGGCCCAAATGGCCTTGATAACTAGAAGACACTTGTAGACAGCCTGTTTTACACAAAGAGCAAAGCTAGACTGCATATGTGCAGTGTTCCAAATAAGTGACATGCAGCACCCCTCATGCCAAAGTTGACTCAGGAAGAGCAAACCACACTCTGAAAGGTTAAAAAAAAAAAGCCTTACCCCAAAACAAACAACTGTACTCTGTAAAGCCAGGAGCAAAATATACATTCCCATGCAGGAATCAGGACTGTATGTCTTTTTTTTTTTTTTTTTTTGTCTTTTTGACACAGGGTCTCACTATGCAGTTGAGGCTAGCCTTGAGCTCACTTTTGTAGCCCAGGCTGGTCTTGAACTTGCACCAAACCTCCTGCCTCAGCCTCCCGAGTGTTGGGATTACAGGCGTGAGCCACCACGCCCGGCTAGGACTATCTGTCTTTGACAGAAGAAAATTGTCCTGAAGTAGATCAATGATACATGCTTATCTAGATATCAAGCGGTTATATTTATATGCCAAAAAGCCTAACTTACAGGGTATGTGATGGGCTATGTTTCCAATCTAGCAAAAGTTCAACAATTTACTCAGAAGTATCTGTGGGGATATATATATTTGACTTATGTGTATGAATGGGTTAAATGTGACACATTTTATATTCCTATTGTCTTTACTTGCCTATGTGAAAATGTATGTAAATTTCCTTTGATAATAGTTGTAAGAAATGAGCCATTACTGAGAACTGCTTTTCATTTTGTTTTGTTTTTTTGTTTTTTTTTTTTTGTTTTTTAGATTCTCCAATGGCTTTATTGCTCCCCTTTACTGGGGGAGCAGCAGGCAGGACCTCACAGTTTGAGGTGAAAGGCAAGATAGAAAGCTGTGGTTTCTTCAGTATGGGTCATTAAACGGATACAGAGGGTGTCCTGCATCTCTTGGGACCCTCTTTCCATCTACCACAATCATTGGCACAATGTAACGCCAGTTTTTGTTCAGGGCATCCAGCTGTTTCAACTCCTCTGGGGTGAAGGTGAAATCAAACACCTGGATGTTCTGAAGGATACGAGATGGGGTAATACTTTTGGGGATGCAGATCACCTTCCGCTGGACTTGCCACCTGAGCAAGATCTGAGCTGGAGATCGGCTGTACTTTTCAGCCAGTGCCAAGACCAATGGTTCCTCAAGAAGAACAGGCTCATCAGGGTGGCGCCAGGCACGATCAGAAAAGCCCAAAGGGCTATAGGCAGTCACCTCCAGGCCACGTGCCTGGCAGTGGGCAATCAGCTCATTCTGAGCAAAGTATGGATGGCTCTCCACCTGCAAAACAGCTGGGCGCACAGAGGCCACACAGTATATCATCAATCTGCTGACTGCTGAAGTTGGACAGGCCCAGCACTCGGACCAGCCCCTTTGCCACCAGGGCTTCTAGAGCCTTCCAGGTCTCCTTGTAGTGGGTGAAATCATAGCATATAGTCCCAACAGAATTCTTGGGGAAGGGGTTGTCTCCCCGCTCAAAGGCATAAGGCCAGTGCATCAGATCCAGATCCAGATACTCCAGCTGGAGGTCAGCCAATGTCTTCCTGAGGGCAGGCTC
>PVJA010052561.1:0-12345 GCA_004027025.1 Myocastor coypus
AAGGTTAATGTTTAGTTGTTTGATCAATCTTATATACCTATATGTATTAATCTAAACTGATCCGATGATGAAAATATGTAATATAACCATTGTTAAATTTAAACAATAAAAGAATTGGAAAAAAAAATCAGCTTAGGGGCCTGGCGGGATGGCTCAGTGGTCTAAAGCGCCTGCTTGGGAAAGCTTGGGCGGCTTCAGGGACCGCGGTTTGATCCCTGGCACCACATGCTGCGCCGGCCCTGACCTCGGGGCGGGCTGAGCCAGCCATAAAAAAAATGATTGAATAAACAAATAAAGATTCTGAAGCAAGCAAAAAATAAATAAATAAAAAATTAAAAAAAAATCAGCTTAGTTTTTTTTTAAGAACTCAAAGAAGGGCAGATGAGCAAAGAGGAATATGTGGAGCAGCTGAAGCCCTTGAGAAGGGAGTCAGGAACACCAGACCCAGAGGATGCTAAATCTTCAAGGTAGAGAAACCCTTAGAAATTATTTCTCTAAAGTAGCTTAACTACTTCCTACAAGATTCAGAAGGACACAATCCCACTCTATGGTGTAGTTGGCGCCATATCCTCTGTGAAAGGAAGCATGTCGGTCACACTGTGCCCATTGCCATGTGATGTTAACACTGAAATTTATCTCCATTTTCACTGTGGTGAAACTAAGCCTTGGGGAGGCTGAACAACTTGCTAGAAGTCACAGGACTTAAATACCAATAGTACAACATAGTAAACTGTCAGGGCAGAGACTGTCCCAGAATCTGAAGGGAGCAGGAGGCAAGAGACATGGGCCATATTGGAAAGGGACAGCCTCGAACTTGGCGTTCGGTTCACTCAACTTTTGGCTTAACTCACTGAGCTTCGGTCCCCACATCTGTAGAACTTAAGGGACCTTGCAGTGTTGTCACAGGAATTTCAGATTGGCACACGACATGATTAGCAGCACAGAGTAGATGTTTATTTTGTTTTAGTCTTTTTTTGAGACAGGATCTTGCTATGCAGTTGGGGCTGGCCTTGAGCTCACTTTCATAGCCCAGGCTGGTCTCGAACCTGCACCAATCCTCCTGCCTCAGCCTCCCGAGTGCTAGGATTACAGGCGTGAGCCACCACGCCTGGCTAGAGTAGATGTTTAATAAACAGTTGTGTTTGTGTTTATTTTTATTCTAAGAGTGGAGATTTGGTAACCCACAGCTAGTCTTTTGGGCTGAAAAAACGAAGGATCACTATGAGTTCAGTCTATGTAGTAAGACCTATTGGCCATGTATTAAATACACTAAAAGACACACACACACACAACAAATGGAGCATGAGACCTGCCCTTAAGGCAGCCTGAGCCAGCCCCACAAAATCCTTCTATAATCAGGAGGCTAAGGCAGGAAGATTGGCCCAAGTTCCAGGCCAGCCTTGACTACCTATCAACACCCTATCTAAAAAATTAAAAAAAAAAAAAAAAACGTAAATAAATATTAATTCCTTTTGGGTGTAGTAGTGAACACCTGTCAGCTCAACATTCTTAAGAGGCTGAGGTAGGAGTAGCACAAGTTCAAGCCCAGCTAGGATAACTTTGTAAGACTATCTCAAAAAGTACAAAGGGCTGGGGATGTTGCTGAGTGCCAAAACGCTGGGTGTAATCCAGGGGATTGGCTCCGCAGGTGCAGTGGGGCACATTTCTCACATGGTTTGTGGCTAACACTTTGGATGCTACAGACGTGGAGTGTAGCCAGATGGCAAGGAGTCTTCCATCAATGCCAACTGTTCTATTTCATTTGTTCATTCTTTTTTTGTGGTAGTGGGGGGAGCTTACTGAGGTCCATGCTGGCCTTGAATTTGCATTCCCTCTGCCTTAGCCTCCTGAGTGCTGGAGTTACAGATAGGCAGCACTGTGACCAACTGTTTTGCTTTTGTTTTTAAGACAGGGTCTCACTATGCAGCTCAGGTTGGCCTTCAGCTCACTTTGTAGCCCAGGCTGGTCTCGGACTTGCAATAATCCTCCAGCCTCAGCCTCCCAAATGATAGGATTACAGCTGTGCACCACCACACCCAGCCTATTGCATTCTTTTTTTGCAGTACCAATGATGGAACTTGGACCTTTCACTTGCTAGGCAGGTGCTGATGCTGTGGAGCTGCCTCAGCCCAGCTGTGTCCAATTTCTTTTTTTTTTTTAATGTATTTAGTACAAGGTTTCACTACTGACGGTGATCGGACTCATTGTGATCCTCCTGTTTTCAGCCTCCCAAGTGCTGGGATTATAGGCATATCACCAAGCCTAGTCTTGTGCCCAAATCTTATGAGAGGACATTTTCATTGGAGAGCAGAGCAGTGTTGTCATTAAGGATTAAGCATGCAGGTGATTCATTTGATCTTAACACTGAAGGTATCTTACACTTGCCAGGTGTGCCCTACTACTGACTTCCAGCCCCAGCTGTTTGCATTTTATTTTATTTTGAGATGGGGAGGTGTCTTCCTAAGTTGCCTTGGCTGACCTCCAACTTCGAATCCTCCTGCCACAGCTTTGGGAGCAGTTTAGGTTACCATGCCCAACTAACAAAGACCACCCAGCAAGCAGAAACAGCCCAGCTAGCCTATGTTTTGGTGTTGCTGTGTCATGCAGAGTTGGCTTCACTGTCTCCTTGCTGCTGGAAATCAAGACTTTACCTTTTTCCAGTACTATAATTAGGATTACAATTTATGGTTTTACCTACTGGGCCAGACACTAGGTATTATTATATTCATTTTTATTTCTAAGGAAACCAACACTTAGGGCAATTTGCAGGAATAGATAGGTTATATATAGGCATTGAAAAGATGTCTGGGCTATATTAATATATGAGAAAAGCAAGTTACAGAACAGTATGTATGGTTTCTTATTTAGGGAGCACAGAGGCGGATTGTACACTAAGATAATTAGAAACTGTACTCAGGACTTCATATGATTTCTTTTGGTTCTCACAGTAACTCTGGAGAAGTGAATGCTTTGGTTAAATTGTCCGAGGTCAGTAAATAGCCAGGCCAGATTTTAATCCAGGTCTCTGCCCTTCCCTGTGTGCTGGGCTGGTTCCCACTGTGTGTGTGTCTTGTTATAGCTACAGCTGCATTGCATTGCTTTCTTCTGGTCCTCTGGCACCTTGGAGGTCCCCAGATGTGTCACTTGGAGGTCCTTCACACCTTCCCAGTGTGGCAGACAACCTCTGCTGATGGGTGTTGGGGAGGTCACAGCTGCAGCTGTTGGGTGAATGTGGATTGGGGTTCAGTTCTGCAGATGGCAGCTGCGGGCCAGTACTGGGTTCTATTGCAGAAGCTAGCAAGGGACACAGAAAAGGGAGCCTGGGAGCTGGGAGATAGATAGCTCAGCAGCATAAGCGCCTGCCTGGCAAGCACAAGGTTGCAAGTTTGATCTCCATACCAAAAAACAAAACAAAACAAAGAGCCTGGGGTGGTGGCTTCAGTTCTGTGTCTTCTCTTTCCCAGCGGACAGCCTGGGCCTAGAACTCCCACCAAAGGAGGGAAACCCTCTTCTTTTCTTCTGATTGCTTTGAGATTTATTCTTTTCATTTTTAAAAACTATTTATTTACTTGGTACAAGGTCTTGCTATACAGCTTGGACTCATAGTGATCCATTTGTTTCAGCCTCCTCAGCATTAGGATTACAGGCATGTACCATCATGCCTGGTTTCAGTGGCTTGCACAGCATGCCCACAGGGCCAGCATACCATGTGGTACCAGGGATTGAACCCAGGTCCTTGTGTTTGCCAGGCAGGTGCTTAGACTGCCAAGCTGTCTTAGTTACTTTTTACTCATTGCTGGGACAAATACCTGACACTCAAAATGAAGGAAGGAAAGGTTTATTAGCTCACAGTTTGTGGAGGTTTCAGTCCATATTCGGTTGGCCCAAGGCTGAGTGAAGCAGGGCAGAGAGCATCCAGTTCATGGCAGCAGAACAGCAGCAAAATGGTGGCAGAGGCAGCCAACCAATCAGGGCAGCAGAGCAGCAGCAACAGCTCGAGTCTGTCTCTCTGTCTCTCTTTATATTACATTCAGGCTCTCCGCCTTAGGCTACGCCAGTAATCCCAGAAGTACTTCAACCCATAATCCCATCAGTACTAAACCCCATAATTCAGGAATCACAGATCAATTCTCCAACTCTACATGAGGCTTTGGGGGGGACAACCAGACACAAGCTATCTACCCAGCCTCTGAATTCAGTTTTACTTCTCTAGTTGCAGGATACCTGTGGAAGTTGTTACCCATAGTTTAAAAGTAGCTAGTACACATCCCTTCCTGAAAATACCTCATTAGTAACAAAAAGGCAGAAGACATGCTAGTCTTGGAAGTTACTCAGCATGGAATCTCACATTCTGTTCCTTGGAAGTCAAAATCCACACATTCAAGGCAATTGGAGGCAGACACCACCTTCTTCTGTGTGTCTGGTGCTGGGGGTCTCATGCTAGGCAAGTGCTCTGCTGCCAGGCTACACCCCTAGTCCTTCAGATTTATTCTGAGACAAGATCTTGCTAAGTTGTCTAGACTGGTCTTGAATGCTTGGCCACTTACCTGGCCCAGGCACCACCTTTTGAAGAGGAGGAACATAGGACTTTCCTCATTCCTCCACGTAATGATCAGATCTCTGTTGTAATATGCTGGGCAGTCCTGACAGAGATGAGTAAAAGCTGAGGCCTGATTCTCATGCTCCAGGAGTTTCAGGTGTGGCTGGAGTGACAGCTATGTGAGATGAGAGTTTTAACACGCTACCTTGTGTCCTCTGCCCCTCCGTGTGTGTACACCAGGGCTGCATACATCTGTGTCTGGCTCCTCTGGGAGATTTCCATGGGTTGATACAACTTCCCTGCTCAGCCTTGACTTCTTTCATCTGTTGTGGTTTTTCCTGTTGCAGGCTGTGCTCCTGTGGCCAGTCACCCATGCATCCATGAGAGTTTCCAAGACTGCAGTTAGAGCACAGCTCTTCAAGCTAATCCCTTGGTTTTTGTTTGTGTTTTTTTTTTTTTTTTTTTTTTGCCGGGGGGGGGGGGGTGGGGTGGTGGTGGTGGTGGTGGTGGTGTTGAAACTAGTTCAGGCTGCCCTTTTAAACTCATGAGATCATCCTGTCCTAGCCCTAGCTGAAGTGCTGAGATTACAGCTGTGCACCACCATACCCAGATTAAAACAAAATAAAACATGCTGAGCTGTTCCTTGGGCTGGATTTCCTGAGAATTCCATTGATGGTTGCTGTTCTTCTTCCACAGAAAGCTCTTGGTGTACGGCAGTACCATGTGGCCTCAGTCTTGTGCCAACGGGCCAAGGTAGCCATGAGCCACTTTGAGCCTAATGAGTACATCCGCTATGACCTGCTGGAGAAGAACATTAACATTGTCCGCAAACGGTAAGGCTTTGGATGGGTGCTAGCAGCACTGCTGAAGGGAGCTGGGAGGTGTAAGAGGCACTTGGTGGTTACTGCTGGTGGTAAGATCAAGTGTCCCTGTAGAGGAAAGGCATTCTGAATTACTCAGCGAACTTCTGCCTGTTTCCTAAGGACCAATTTCCCAGGAAGCCTGGTGATCAGAGCCTAATAGAAGGACTTAGCTTGGTACTTTTCAGTACAGGCTGCTGAGCCTGGGCCTCCCCTCTGGGGGCCATCAGGACAGCTGTTTCCTGCTTGTTGTGGAGGCCAGAAGAGAGCACAGAAGAAAGAGACAGACAGTGAGAGAGAGCAAGAGCGAGAGTGAGCATGGGCTTGCACAGGCAGCTGTCCTGTCCTTCACTTGGTAAGAAGGCAGCATCTTTGGCCACCAAGGTCCTGTGTCAGCCGGGCATGGTGGTGCACACCTGTGATCCCAGCACTCAGGAGGCTGAGGCAGGAGGATCAGTGCAAGCTCAAGACGAGCCTGGGCTACAAAAGTGAGCTCAAGGCCAGCCTGAACTGCATAGTAAGACCCTGTCTCAAAAAGGAAAATAAAAAAGGGCCTGTGTCAGTGGATAGTAGTTCTCTCACAGAATGCTGTGGGAGGACCCAGGTGCTGGGCTCAATGCTGCTGCCAGAAGGATGCAGACGGTGCTGCAGCCAGAGGAGGTGGAGGTATGGGTTTTTAGTATGCACCAGTCAGCAGCACTGCCCTTGGACTTGACCAGCTGCAGATGGGGTAGGCCCTGGCCTGCCTGGTAGCCTCTGACACTGACACGGGTGAGAACTGTCCCAAGTGTACCCTCATGTGGCTGAGAACAGGCACTACAAGCTGTGCATGGCCACACAGTGGGAGTAGTGAGCCTCATCTCTGTGCCTCAGTCCACTGTTCACTTCCCACACCCTCTGTGTCTCTTGCTGCTCTCCTTCCTGTTTTCTGGTGTCTCCACTTCAGTTTTGAGGGTAGCAAGTGACTTACGCTCCCCTCTGATAGCCTCTTGCACAGCAGTAAGGACTTAGGAAGTATTTATCAGGATGGCTGTGAAGGAGTTGGGTTGTTCTGGGCTTTTCTCAGCAGCCTCTGTAGTTTGTTGTCCCATCTCCTCCCCACTTTGGGGAAACAGAGGACCAGATTGGAGGAGTGCCCTGTCTAAGGTCACATACCTATAGGGTACTGAGACCCATGCCCCAGTTGGCTCCCTGGCTCCAGTGCCCCCATGTATGTAGCTTCTAGCACTTTCATGGGCTATGTGTTAGAAGAACATGTGGGCTGCCATCCCCTTTGTCCCACCCAGAGCAGCTCTGACTCTGGTGGCCTTGTTCACAGCATGACCATGGCCCAGCAGCACTGGCATCACTTGGGTGCCTGCTAGAATCAGCTCCTTAGCTTCCACCCAGATCAGCTGAGTCAGAACCTCCATTTAACAAAATACGAGGAACCAGTTTCCCAGCTGATTCTGTGGGAGAACTACTGTCCCCTGACACAGGACCTTGGACACGTGAATTTTACTTATTCTTAGAACTCTCAGACTGTGGCTCAGTGAAAAAGTGTTGCCAAACCCCTTCTTCACCTCACTGTTCATTGCATGCAGAGGGGAGTTGGTGTACAGCATGCTTCCAGGTCACTTTGCTACCTGCTGCACTTTTTCTGGTTTTTAATTTTATCTGTAAAATTAAGCAAAAAAAAAAAAATCCTTTTGCTTATTTCTTTTCCATCACTACATTGACATGAGAAATCCCATAACTTGAGCATTTTCATGATGAGACATGTGGTTCTATTTTCATTGTTACCATGGGGATGGGTATTGATTTTTATCCCTTGGGGACATTTGGCAATGGCTGGAGACAGATTCGGTTGCCATAACTGGGGTGAATTCATTGTGCCCAGAGTGCCGAGGTGGAGACCCCGTGACAGGAAGAAGGTAGGGGCAAGGCTGTTCTGCAGAGGCCCTTTTAAAAACAAGACCCTCTTTGTGGCCATGGAAATAGCTCAGTGGTTTAAGCACTGGCCTGGCAAGCCCAGGGACTAGGTTCGATCCTCAACACTGCATGTGGTGTCAGCCCTGCCTCCAAGTTGCAGAGGGAGACTGTACCAAATATATAAGTGGGCCTGCGAGATACTCATTGGACTCAGTGGTCCCCTTGGGCAAATGCAGGGACCAGGGTTCACTCCCCAGCACCACATGCCATGCTGGCCCCATACCCTGGTGCACTGCGCCAGGCCCCCACCCCCACTGGGTGTGGTGGTGCATACCTGTAATGGCAGCTGTGGGGAGGCTGAAAACGGGGAGATCACTATGCATTAGAGCTGCATAGTGACATCCTGTACCAAATACATTAAAAGATTTATTTATTTATTTATTTATTCTTGTTTCAGAACATTTCTTTGTCTATTCATTTTTTTTGTGGCCGGCTCAGCCTGCCCTGAGGGCGGGGCTGGTGCAGCATGTGGTGCCGGGGATCGAACCGCGGTCCCTGAAGCCGCCCAAGCTTTCCCAAGCAGCCGCTTTAGACCACTGAGCCATCCCGCCAGGGCCCCCCAAATACATTAAAAGAAAAGAAACAAAACCCTTTTCTCCATGCTGTGTCTGTGACACATGGGGTCTGGTTCTTTCCTTGGACTTGGATCATTGTCACCAGGGCCAGCAGAGGACCCATTTTGCCTGTCTCAGCTCATCCTCAGTTCATTCTCAGCTTTGCTTGTGATCATCAGGCTCTGACACTCATCAGGCATTTGTTTTAAGGATCTTGGGTTGTAAGCCTGGGTGCTATTTTCGTCTCCCCTGGGCCTGGAAGTGGGGGCAAGCTGTGTGCTGCACTGAGTGAGTCATCGGCTGTCACCTGGGGATGCTGGGCCTTGGGCTATTGCTATTTTTATGCAGGTCTCTCATGACAGCCAAACTCAGAGGTTCTGAGTTGCCAGTGTACCTGTGTTTGTTGCAGAACGAATACACAAGGGAATTCTTGCTTTCAAGGGCTTATGGGACTGTGGGTGTGAGGGATTGGGACCCAGGCTGGCAAGAGTTCTGCCTTTCCCAGAGTCATATTGGCATTGGCAGTGCCAGTGTTGAACATTAAGCACTCCCCATGTGCTGGGACCTCTCTCCTCAGGTATTCAGTGACAGTAGAGGTTGACATACTTGAAGGGCACAGATGCTGCTCCGTTGCTTTATCTGTCTAGCCTTGCACACAGAACTTTTTGACCTGCAGGCAAGTCACTTCACCTCTCCTAGCCTTGGTTTCCTCATCTGCATCTGAGTTACGTATGTCAAAGTGCTTAGAACAGTCATGGTGAGCCTTTTTTATTTTTTTTTATTTTTTGTTTTTTAAGTTAGGGTAGGGTTAGGATTAGGGTTAGGATTAGTGTAAGGGATGGTCGGATGGGGATAGTTTTATTTGTTTAGTGTTATGGTTAAGCTTAGGGTTAGGTTTAGGGATAGGATTACACTTTGGGTTATGGTTAGGGTTGTAGTTAGGGTTCGAGTTAGGTTTAGGGTTAGTGTAGGGTTAGGGTTAGCCTTAGCGTTAGGATGTAAGGAATAGTGTGTTAGGGGTAGGGTTAGTGGTTTTGTGTTGTGGTTAGTGTTAGGGTTAGGTTTAGGGATAGGGTCACGGTTCGGATTAAGTTTAGGGTTCGAGTTAGGGTTAGGGTTAGTGTGTAAAATTTAGTCGGTTAGGCCTAGGTTTAAAGGTTTAGTGTTATGGTTAGGTTTATTTTTTATTTTTTTATTTTGTCTTCTATTTATTTGTTTGTTTGTTTGTTTGTTTGTTTATTGTCTTCTTGAGACAGGGTCTCACTATGCAGTTCAGGCTGGCCTTGAACTCACTTTTGTGGTGGTGAGCCTTTTAGAGCTTTCAATGATAGCAAACAGCCGGTTGTGGCACGTATGCCATAGATTTTCCATCGTAGGCTTAGGAAATGCTGAGCTGAAAGTGAGTGCTCTGGTAACACCATGTGTAGTGACAGGAAGTCAAAGGTGGGGTAGGAGCAAGGTAGGAGGAATTATTACCAAAGGGCAGAAGCAAACTTTTGAGAGGAAGTAAGTACGTTCAGTATTTTGATTGTGGTAGTTGTTTCACAGGTATAAGCTAGCAAAACTCACCCTACCCCACCCCCTTGGAACTGGGAATTGAACGCAGGCCCTTGTGCTTGCTAGGCAAGCTCTTAGTCTACTGAGCTATCTTCCCAGCCCCTAAACTAGCAAAACGTAATCAAATGCTTTTAAAATATATGAGTGCTTTTAATCAAATGCTTTTAAAATATATGGTGCAGGCCTATGGTCTCAGGACTCTGTGAGGCTGAGGCCAGAGGATTGTGAGTTTGAGCCCTGTGTGGTAGGTAGCTGACTGGTGGTCAACTTCTTACACCCAGCTGAATTAAATTAGAGCGGTGCTGAGTGTAGGAGGCTTACCTGAGGGTTGTTGCTAGCAGCATAAAGACAGAACAAGAGACGATGCCAAAACACTTTAGGAATGTTTGGAAAAGCCATTGGAAGCTGCTAGTTCTCTTAGGCTCCTTCTTCTGGAGGACCTTGTCATTCTGGCTTTCCCACTGAACTTTGGTGGAGCTATGGTGCTTGTTTTGCATCAATTTCTGGATCTAGAGGGGAAGATGGTGCATTGCTCAGCCTCATAAGCTTGCTGCATTGGTTTTCCTGATGGGACCTTGACTTTCCTCATCACTGGAGAAGCTCAGGACCCCACTGTTGCTGAGGATGGCTGTGGTACCTTTGGGGAAGCTCTGGTGCTTACCTTGAGCCTTGCTTCCTAGCTCCAGTGCCGACCCCTGTCTGCTAGCACAGATCCTTCACCCCGCTGGCATAGACTTCCTAGCTTCCACCAACCTTTGGGCCTTCCCAGCACAGTTCCATGAAGCGAACCTGAAGGAGACATGTCGTGAGCTCCAGGCCTCCAGTTGGCCTGGTAGGAGGCATTATTATGAACTCTAGGCCCTCAGCTGGATTGATTGATTCCTTCTTTCTTTTCTTTTTCACCTTGCAAAAACTCCAAACCATGACACTCTGCCCAGAGTAACTTCATGATTTAGTGGGACCTAGTCTCAGAGTAAAAAAAGGAGCTGGTGATGAAGCCCAGGGCCTTTCAGCATGATAGGCAAGTATTCTACCACTGGATCACATGTAGCCTCATGTGTATCCTTTAAGTATGTACAGTCCAGGTGGTGGTGCATGCCTGCAATCCCACAAGAGAATTGCTTCAAGTTCAAGGTTAGAGGACCAGCTTAAACTCATCTCACAAACCAAAAATTAAAAGCAGTCCATTATGTGCCAGTTACACTCTAATAAAGCTACTTATGAAGGAAGCATTGAGTACTGGTTACTACCTCCTGGCATCAAGTGCTGCACTTTAGAGACAGGTGCTCCCTGAAGGCACCACTGTATGGCCCCCAAAGGTCTATGACAAGGTCAGGCTGGGGTCTTTGGCTGAGGACGGAGGCCTGCTGCTTCCCAGGACATCAGCTTTGGCCTAAGATTTCTGGATGTTGGGAGCAGAGTAAGGGCCCTGGAGCAGCAGCTTTGTGATATGCGCAGGGCATCCTGGGGAACTAGGTTTAAGGGAGGGGGTAGCCGAATCCCAAAGAGACTGCTTCCACATGGGCTGGGCATGGACTGTCACTTTGGCCCTAATGAGGGAAAGATGAACCACCAGGAGAATAGGGTCTATGGAAAGAACCAATGAGAGGCCAGGGGCATGGCCCAGTTTCTGTACTTAGGCAAAGAAGGCCACACATGCAGGAGTGAGAGCTGCCGGGCTTGTGGGAGGACTGGCATCACAGCAGCCATGCTACAGCAAGTGAAGTGTGGGACTAGGGGAGGCTGGTGTGGCAAATGGTTGCTGCCATGGCTCTGTGTCTAGCCATGGCAAGACTCAGGCTGGGAATGGAGCTGCTAACTGTCTTTCTGCTGAGTGTCTTTTGTGCATGTGTGCCTGTCTGTGTCTCTGTGGTACTGGGGATTAAATCTAGGAAGTGCTGAGCTGTATCCTCAGACCTTTTATTATCTATTTACTTATTTTGATTTTTTTTTTTCAGAACCAGGGATCCAACTCAGAACCTTACACTTGCCAGATAGGCACTTGTGCGCCTGAGCTATCTCCCAGCCCTTATTTTAATATTTTTGAGACAGGGTCTTATTTTATAGCTCAGACTGGTCTCATACTTGAAGGGATCCTCTTGCTGCAGTCTCTCTAGTGCTGGGATTACAGGTATGTGTCACCACACCCAGCTGGTTATTTTATTAAATGAGGTGCATATGTAGCCTGGTGTAGTGGCATATGCCTCCATCCCAGCACTGGGGAGGCAGAGGCAAGAGGATCACAAGTTTTGGAACAGCCTCGACTACAAATGAGAATCTGTCTTTTTAAAAAAGCCAAGGGGCCCGGCAGGATGGCTCAGTGGTCTCAGATGCCTGCTTAGGAAAGCTTAGGTGGCTGCAAGGACCGTGGTTCAATCCCTGGCACCACATGCTGCGCCAGCCCTGCCCTCAGAGCACGCTGAGCCGGCCATAAAAATAAATAAATAAACAAACAAAAGTTCTGAAACAAGAAAAAAAATAAAAAATAAAAATAAAAAAGCCAAGAATACAGTGGAGGGCCCGGTGGAATGGCTCAGTGGTGTAAAGCGCCTGCTTGGGAAAGCTTGGGCGGCTTCAGGGACCACAGTTCGATCCCCGGGCACCACATGCTGCGCCAGCCCTGCTCTCAGGGCGGGCTGGGCCGGCCATAAAAATGAATGAATAAGGGGCTAGGGAGATAGCTCCGAGGCACAAGTGCCTGCTGGGCAAGTGCAAGGTCGTGAGTTTGAACCCTGGTCCCACCAAAAAAAAAAAAAAAAAAAAAAAAAAAAAAAAAAAAAAAAAAAAAAAAAAAAAAAAAAAAAAAAAAAAAAAAAAAAAAAAAAAAAAAAAAAAAAAAAAAAAAAAAAAAAAAAAAAAAAAA
>PVJA010052562.1:0-12337 GCA_004027025.1 Myocastor coypus
CACACACACACACACACACATACATGACACAACTGGGACTCACCCAGGTGTCTCCTGGGATTTCTCTACCTCTCCATCTGCCTAGTACTCTGCAAAGGCCATCTGATGTCAGTGCAATTCCCATCCAGTGGCCGCAAAGGGTGACCTTGACCTTCATAAACAGCCAATACGCACCTCTACCTTGGAGCCACTGCATACCAGTCTCCTGGCTCCTGCAGCCCTGGCTCCTTACACAGAGCAACGCTGTGGCCTGAAGGCCTGGCCGGCCGGCCTGCCAGCACTGCCTCAGCTCCTTTGTCCTAGCGCTTCTCCACTACGGTGTCTGTGGGAGCTCGGCCCCCCTCTTGTTTGCCCACCATGCCCCAACAACCTGGTGCACTGCAGATCGCCCACACCGGCAGATCCTGCAAGACGCTGCCTTGAGTGCGCACTCTGCACTTAACCTTTTTGGGTTTTTTGTTTGTTTGTTTGTTTTTTGTTTTTTGGGGTTTTTTTTTTGTTTGTTTTTGGAACCGGGTTTTGCTCTGCAGCTTAGCCTGGCCTTGAGCTCACTTTGTAGCCAAGACTGGTCTTGAAATCGCAACAATCCTCCTGCCTCAGCCTCCCGAGTGCTGGGATTCTAGGCTTGTGCAAACATCTGGACTCTGAAGTAAAACTCAAACATGATGTTTTTCAGATTTGTAAAGGAGGAGGAGAAGGGCTTAAGGGAGGCAGAGGATGTGGGGAAGGAAGAATTGAGATCTAATGTGTACAGGAGCAAGTTTCCCAGGGTTAATGTGATCATCATATATGCAAATGTGCACTGATAAATTTTTTTTAAAATAACACCTAAAAAAAAAAAAGGGAACATTTTTCTCCACTGAACTGCATGGGCCATAAGTTGGTGCAGGACTTCTCTGTCATCAAGTCCAGTTTCTGAAGAGGAGCTGCTCTGTGGGTGGCCTGGAGGGGTGGCCCAGGTGCACAGTGGCTCAAGACAGCACAACCCTAAGTAGGGATGGGATGCCAGAGCCTAAGAGCGACCCCCCACTATGAGTCTGAGCTGTGTAGTGAGACCGAAAAAGGACGAGGAGGAGGAGGAGGAGGAAGAGGAAAGAAGTTGGTTTGGGCACCAGAGACATGTCATGAAGTGGTACAGTGTTTGCCTGGCAGGTGCAGGTCCCCATCTGGGAGAGGGACCAAATGAAAAGTATTTAAATCCTTCTGGAAAGTGAATATACAGGAGAGCTTATTGGCTCAGGGTGCATTTCAGGACTTTTATTAACAAAGCAAGAACAGAAATAATTTTCCACTTAAAGCGAACGTTAAAGCACTGAATGGCACACAGACCCCCAGATACGGAGCCTGCAGATCCACGCCGGGGTGCCAGGAAAGCCCGCTCAGGGACAGTGACTGCAAAGGAAGGCAGAAGGCAGCATCTGCTTGCAAGAAAATCAAATACAAGGCAGCCAGACTTCAGTATAAATCGTTCAAATATTTTTAAAAAGCTATGTTTACATCAGATGAATGTTATTAATATGAGTAATATCACACCAATTTCTCCATAGTGGAAATGAATTGTATTATGGGTGCCACAGCTCCTGAGACGCCTTCAGATGATCACATTGCAAGAGCCAAAGATGAGGTCATTTTCACTAAAGAGATAGCAGCTTAAAGGAGCCCTCGTGGTGTGCCTTATATGGAGGACTACAGGTAGACAGTGACAGACTTATATTTTGTTTTTGTCATCTATCAGAGCAAAATGTGAGGTCACTTTTCCTTCTTCAGCAGTGGGAGCTGTTGTAGGAAGGACTGCGGGGCTGTCGAAGCCAGAGTTTTCTCTTTTCCCTTTCCAGAGGTGCGGTTTCTCTCTAAACAATTTCCTCAGCCAGTGCCCTTAATTTTATGTTTTACTTTGAGCCATGTCACGTGTAAATTTGACAAGGAAGATGAGTATGCGTAAGAACTTCTTTGCATTTACTTTTTCATGGAATAAAACTGTACACAGGCTTCTGAATTTACATCTACCTATACATTTGTAAGGCCCTTATCATCCTAGTTCATTTTTGTGTGCTTATCAACTCGTTAAGAGAAAGATTGTAAGCCATGCAATTCCCGCTTCAGCCGGCTTTACCTGCAGGGCTTCTAGTTGCAGCAGGCCTTTTTTAAAAGGACCCTCCAGTTTCTCTGTGCCCCTTTCTTGCCCAGAAGTGGCCTTCTTTCACACCTCTGAGGTGTGAAGTGAGGCAGATGGGGCCGGGTTCTGAAGAGGTGACTGCCTGAGGTAGCTTAGCCCCAGAGATCAGGGCCTGGTGAAATTCACAGGCACAGGACAAGGCCTTAACCAAACCACGCAGGAAGGAAAATACAAAGGAAGCCTTTAACAAACACTCTGCACGCCAAAGGCCCACCGCCACCAGAGCGCTGTGCTTCCTGTCCTCCACCCAGTACCAAGCACTGTGGAAGCCCTGAAGTCAGAACTCCATGGCCTAAGAACCCCCTCTTCTCTCATCAGCCCAATGAGCAGCGCGGAGCTTTTCTTGTATTCTTTCCAGTAAACACACCTGGGTCCTGGCCTACTCATTACTGTTTGTTGTTTTGCTGGTTTCAGTCTTCACTGTCCCCAAACGAGACCGAGCCAGAGCTCAATGGAACAGATTGCATAGTACAGGGCAAGTGCTGGGTTGAAGCTCTCAAAGGACTTGGATGCAGGGCTTTTACATGCAAGAGACAGAACCTCCTCTCATTGCTAGAGTTGTCCAGCTAAAGGGCAATTTGCATTTTTTTTTGTTTGTTTTGTTTTTTTGTTTGCTTGTTTGCTTGTTAGTTGTCTTTTTGAGACAAGGTCTTGCTATGCTTTTCAGGCTGTCCTCCTTTCTTTCTTTTTTTGGTCTTTTTGAAACAGGGTCTCACTATGCAGTTCAGACTGGCCTTGGACTCACTTTTGTAGCCCAGGCTGGTCTCAAGCTCACACCAATCCTCCTGCCTCAGCCTCCCAAGTGCTAGGATTATAGGCCTGCGCCACCATGTCTGGCTGTCCTTGAGCTCACTTTTGTAGTCCAGGCTGGTCTTGCACTGATCCTCCTGCCTCAGCCTCCCAAGTGCTAGGATTATAGGCATGCACCACTTCGCTCTGCTAAAGGGAATTTGTAGTATAGTAATGTTAAAAACTTGATGGGGGGGCAGAAGTGGTCTAAGAGTCTGCCTGACAAGCTTGAGGCCGGGGTTTGGTCCCTGGGGCCACATGCTATGCTAGCCAGCAAGCCAGGCTGGTGGTGCACGCCTGTAGTCCCGGCACTGCAGAGGTTAACAGGAGGATCACTATGAGTATGAGCTGTGTGGCGAGACCTTGTACCAAACAAACCATTTTTTTTAAAATTATTTTTTTCTGATTATGCTCATGCGGAAGGGAAGATACATTGATTGAACCAATGTGAATAGCTACATGTCATTAAGGGGTTTATTGGGCACAATTTTTACACTTAATCAACATAATCAGTTTAAGAGAGTTTTTGTTTGTTTGTTTGTACAGAGGACTGAACTTAGGCCCTTGTGTTTGCCAGATGTGTGCTTATGCTGCTGAACTATCTCCCCAGCCATAAGAGAGTTCTAACAGGCACAGCCAAGTACTGTATGTCTGCACTGCAAATAGTTCCTTCCTCTCTTAAACTCATCACTCATAGGTATTATGTACAACAAATAAAGTTTAGTTCACCCACCCTGATGGTCTATATTTATTCTGTAATTCTAAAAGAACTGTACCCTGCAACACAGAGTTTGGAAGTTATATTTTTATATTCTGGCAAAGCCATACAATTTAACTTTTAGAGGAAAAAAAATCTTTTTCATTGGTAAGAAAAAAAAAACCACTAACTTTTTGCATGCACTTTTTATTTCTGTTTTGCTCTTTGGTTGTTTTGGGTGTTTTGAGACAGGCTTCCACTATGGTAATTTAGGCTGGGTTTGGGTTCTCTCCTGCCTCAGCCTCTTAAGAACTGGGATAAAAAAATATATGTGCACTACTATCTCCTGTTCACTTCAGATTCTCCTTTTTTAGCACCAGGAATCAAACCCCAGTCCTTGCAGTTGCCAGGGAGGCGCTGTGTCACCGAGCTACATTCCTAGCCTTCCAAGTTCTTAAAGTTCACACGGATGTTAAAATCCAATTAAAATCCTGATAAGTGGAAGCATTACCAAAAAACAAATTTTATGCAATATTAACTCTTTGTTAGATGTGACATTTGAAAACAATTTTCCAGAGAAAGTCTACATGACTTTACCTAGTGAGGGTAGTTATTTGTCACTCTAATCCAAGTTACAAAATCAAAACTTTTCAAAAGTATTGCTATAGTTGTTCAATTCAGTAGAAACAAAAAATGAAAGACATTTAGAAAGCTCTAATTGGGATATGTTATAAACTAGAAAAATATGATAGCAGTAACTCCAGCCCTGCAAGAAATTCAGAAACAAAACACATATTTAAACCTAAACCATTAACCCATACATATTTATCCAAGGATTTCCCATGGGGAAAAAATAATTGAACATTATTGTCAAGTAGAAAAATCCATCATATTTTGTCCCAGAGCCTTCCACATGAGTGGTTCCTCTTCCTCGCCTGCCTTCCTATGGTCCTTACATCTGGCACCACAATTACAGCCATTAATTTAACTCAGATCCAGAGCTCTTTATATTTTTCCCTCTGAGATGCAGCTCAGCAGTGTTGTATGTTGGGAGCTAGCAGGAAGCCAGGAAATTGATCAAGTGTGTGTAGGTGGGACTGGGCTTCCCTTCGTGGGGCAAAAAGCTACCCCCAGTGCTGAGAAAAACATCCTGCCTGGTTCAATATAGAGATAAGGACAAAGCATCTTTAGTAGAGAACAATAAAGCCCAAGGACCCCTGCAGGGAGTTCTGGTCGTCTCCTCCCCTGCTTGAAATGTTTTCAATTTCCTCAAAGTAGTTACGCAATTTCCTTATCCTGTCCTTGAATACTGAATAAAAGGAATAGCCTTCCGAGGATCTAGGCTCACTTCGAGAGGGACAAGTATCGGTGAGTCCTCTGAACTACCTTCATCAGGTCTTCTCGTCGTTTCTTTCGGCACCGACACCAGAACAACACAACACAGCAGGTTACCTGTGTTTATGTAGATAAACCAACAAAAACTGGACTCCAGGCTGGGTGTGGAGGTGCATGCCTGTCATCCCAGCACTAAGGAGGCTGAGGCAGGAGGATTGCTGTGAGTTCAAGACCAGCCTGGACTACAAAATGAGTTCTAGGCCAGCCTGAACTGCATAGTGAGATCTTGTCTGAAGAAAATACAAAGAAAGAAAAGAACGCTAGAACTCCATTAAATTTAAGGGATTATTTAACCCACTATTCTCTAGAGATAGGAAAATGTATAAGAATTTGTTCACAAGGCATTGCACACACCCAAGGGAAGCTGCCTGGTTATGGCCCACACCGTGTTTCTCCTCTGCTCATCACATGCCTTCTGTCCTCATCCTGTCCAGATGTGTGTCAAGCGCCTTGCAGAGCTTGGACGATTTGGCTGTACTTTATGGTTGAAGTGCAGAGCATTCTCCACACCTCATTTTGACCCAGTGTCATATTTCCTTATTTACCTGCTTCCTTTTGAGATAAGGGAGAAGCACATGCAGCTTGTAGTGGTTGATACATCGAGTCAACTTGGCTGGATGACTCAGTGGCCTGGTTCCCGGTTGGTGGGAGCCCTGCCCTGGAGCATAATTGGTTCCTCCCTGGAGCATGACCAGGGCCTGCCTAGGATATGATTGGCTCCTCCCTAGAGGGGGATCAAGAGCCCATCCTGGGGTATAATTGGTTCCACCCTAGGACACAGTAGGCCCACATCAGAATGACTGAGCACAGAGACTTTTTAAAGGGCTGAGGAAGGAGTCAAGACCTCCCTTCATCAGAGAAGCTTCTGTCTTCACATTCGGCCTGGACTTCATCATCTGGCTTGCAGCGCAGACTCTTCAGCCTCCAGCCTGGATCTTTCCATGGCAGACCCTTCCATGTCCATTACAGACACTTCAGTCTTCCATCACAGACCCATCAGCCGAGGGATAGACTTACACAGGGTGCTGCAGTGAAGTCCAGACCTGGGGATTGAATTCTTCAGTCTAGAGCGTGCAGACGCCCTCTGCACCCTTTCTCATCTGACTCTGTGGCTGACTATTGTAAGCCAATGTTATAAATCCTTATAGATTGTATGTTCTGTGTTAATATCCATTCCTTATATCTATTCTGGTCCTCTAAGCAAAACCCTGACCAAGACACAGCCCCAAGCCAAAGCCCCAGTCCCTTACAGGATGTGCTTGAGCTCCTTAGTGCTTGGCTCTGGGGAGCCAAGCAGCGCCCCCCCCCCCCAGGCCCAGCACTCTGCAGATGCCCGGCCTTCGGGACCGAGGCAGTGGGTGACTCAGCTGGGACTCAGTGCGAGTGTGTCAAGGTCATCTCCAACATGTCCCGAGGTCCTCACCTGCCTACATGGGACTCCACGGCTGGGGCTCGGGATTTGCTCTTCTACCAGGTTCCCAGGGGGCTCAGAAGCAGTGCCCAGGCCTGGCCTCCTGGTGTGTTTAGAACAAAGACTAGGTTTTGTGCTCCAGAATCTACGGAAGTTTCCTGAGAGAAAAAAGCAGAAGAGAAAATGCACAAGAAATAGCTATAACAGAAAACCAGGAGGACTAGTCAAATAGCTCAGTGGATTGAAGTGTCTGCCAGGGGTTCAATCTCCAGGTCTGTCGTGCAGGCCCTGCCCTCAGGTGCACTGAGAGGGCGATGGAGTTTGGGCTGGTGGCATGCAACTGTAATCCCAGCTCTTGGAAGGCTGTAAACAGGCGGATCACTATGAGTCTGGTGTTGTATGAGACCCTGAACACCCTGTGGACCCTTCCCTAAAATACAAAAAAGCAAACTAGGTAACACTTGAAAACAAGTGGGGCTAGCAAGGTACTCAGCAGACTAAAGGGCCTGCTTAGGCAAGTTTAGGCAAGCTTAGGCAAGCACAGGAACCAGGGTTCCTCCCCGGGGCACATACCCCCAGCCCACACCCCCACCCCCAGTCTTGCCTATTTGTCCCCAGCACTGAGCATGGTGGCACACACCTGTAATCCCAGCATTGTGGAGACTGAAAACAGGAGGATCACTGCGAGTTCAAACTGCACGGTGAAACCCTGTACCAAATACATTAAAAAATAGAAAAATAAAAATTAAACAGGGAGAGGCGCCGCCCTCGGAATGCTGCGACCTCAGTGGCGCCTTTCCGTTTCCACCAGCACAGAATCTGGGTACCTAGTGCTGCCTGGAAAGAAGAACGTAAGATCCGAGAAGCAGTTGGAAGCAAAAGAAAAGAAAAAAACAAAACTTCAAATGGAGTTTAAAAGCCCTAAGGTGCGCACAGCTGGCCTCCCCAGCGACCCCAGCGACCCCAGCACGCAGATGCCAGCTCAGACCTCCCTGTCTTTTGCGGCTTCCCTCGGGCCGTAAGGAACGGCATGCCTTCTAATTCCGACAGTTGGATCCACTTTCCTGCTGGGTTCCCTGGGGGAGTTAGGCACCTGCGCAAGCCAGCCAGGATGAGCAGAGGGAAGCGTGCCTTGGCCTGGCCTGAGGTCTCTGCCTGCAGCAGCAGCAGCAGCAGGGGCAGAGGCAGGGAGGCGCAGGTACTTAGGGAGCACCCACTCCACCCTCGCTGTGCCATTTGTTCAGCTCTCAGGAAAACTCTCCTCCGGCCCTGCCGCTTGCATCCTATACAGAGGAAGAGTGAAGCGAGGCCCGAAGCTGCCGGCATGACAGGGCGCCCGGGACCCTCCCGCGCGCCTCTCTTGTGCCTGTGCTGGGCCTGGCCTCTCTGTCGGCTACCTCCTCCACGGCCTTCGCGGGGTGCTGGGGGTGCGGGAGCTCCTCGCTCGCCCTTCGGTCTCCTTCCTCTCCCTGTAAGGACACGAGTCACATCCGCAGTCGCAGGTCTCAGCAGCGCCGGAGCTAACCTAGGCCTGCGCCCACCAGTCGCCATCCACAAGTGTCCACGTCAATGGGAACATTCTCTGCTCCAGCTGGATCGCCCCAAACACCATCTCACTCCCCTTCCCTGTCCCCTAACTTCCAATGCACAAGTTAGAGTCCACGTTTGAATTAATCAGGCTGAAGCATAAAGCCAGGCGCTAGCTCCTGAGAGGAGGAAGCCCGGGCTGAGACGCGTTAGCGGCTCCAGCAGCGCTCCCGTCCTGGTTCACATCTAGAATCGCAACCAGCGGCCAGGTTGCAGGGGACAAAATGGGCTTTAGGACACGGTGGCCCAGTACTTCAAAATCCTACCGGTAAGTCAAAGGCAGGTTCTAATAGAACTGTTAACATGAACAAAGGTGGTTAGAAATGGGTGAGATTCTTGAGCCAAAATCCCAATTTGCAGCCAGCCACGACAATGCACACCGGTGACACACACCCGTCACACACGTGTATAATCCCAGCTACTCGGGGGGCTGAGGCTGAGGACCACAAAGCCTCAGCCAGTGCATAGAGCTCAGTGAGGCCTTGTCTCAACATTGAAGAATGTAAGGGGCTAAATGCTCTCAGTGGTTAGAACAATTTTTGTTTTAAAACAAGATTAAAATAGCTGGGCATGGTGGCGCAGGCCTGCGATCCCAGCACTTGGGAGGCTAAGGCTAGAGGATTGTTGTGAGTTCAAGACCAGCTTGGGTTACATAGTGAGCTGAAGACCCACCTGAACTATATCATAGTGAGACCTCATCTAAGAAAGAAAGAGGCAGAGAGAGAGAGAGAGAGAGAGGAGAGAGAGAGACAGAGACAGAAACACAGAGAGAGAGATTTAGTTATATAGAAGGGGAAATATCTTACTATTTCTGTAAAAAAAAGATAAATCACAAATAAGGTTAAGAGGAGCATCAAAGTAAGAGCAGTGCCTGAAATACCATGACAGAGAAATATCTCCAAATACAAAAAAATTTATAAGCTAATAAAAAGGCGAAATATAATGCATATGTAAGTATATATAACAATAGATTTATAGAAGTATTATAATATTACTATTCTCACTAATGAAGAAATGAAAAGTGAGTAACAAGAGAATTTTTTTTTTTGTTTGCTCTCCGACTTGGTAAAGTTGCTTTAAAAAAGCAAAACAGCATTAATAAAGTTGTAGTGAAACAAACCTTGTCAAGCCCTTGGGTAGCAATGGATGAGAATGACTTCCCTGGGTGGGAATGCTTAAGGTAAAATGAATAGGATTTCACCCTTTGGTCCAGGAGCTGCACTCCTGGGCCTTCGTCCTAGGAAGGCCTCTTCCCTGTGACAGACACTGGTTGGCATTCTTGCTGCTGCTCTGCCTCCACAGCTACTGAGACAGAATTATCTCACAGTGTGGGCTGGGATACAGCCCTGTGAGCCAGCACTGGCCCGGCCTTCAAGGCCCTGGGCTCCGATTCCAACCACCCTCAAAATAGGTTTTTTTTTTTTTTTTTTTTTTACAACATAGCATATCATGAAGAAAGTTAGAAAAATTGGAAGGCCAAAGTATGTTTTTAAGTATATATAAAAATGCACATGTTTTTATGGGTAGCAAAATTTAGGGTGACTCAGTCCATTCTAAATGGTAGTTGATGTTTACATGAAACTTCAATAAGAGTTTCTCAACGCTCCATGAAATCACCATGTACATTTCCTTAAATCTCGTTTTCTCATTTCCTTTTTCTGCATAGCTTTCTCTCCTGCACTTACCCATTAATTTGGCTTTGTCCTCCAATCCTCTTTTGCCTGGTAATCTGTTTATGTTCTTTCATTTTATGGTGTCTATTAAACTAGTTTTATTTCCTCCATAAACCTAACCTGGGCCACCCCCACCCCTGTGCCAGGAGAGCTCCATTGACAGCCGCAATAAACCAGCTTTCCCCGGTGCTGTTATTTCAAACTTCAAAAGCATTGTGTTCTCTCTTTAAACATGGCTCCTCCAATCTCTTCTTCGACTTTATTTTCTACTTTTCCTGCTCTTCTTGCCGGAGTCCTGCTATGTTGCTGGGCCTGAGCTCAAGTCTCTGGTCTTGCGGGGCCGGGCTCAGGGATGACAGGAAAGACAGGAGCGAAGCCCCATGCTGCAGCGCTGCGTTACATCTTCCTAGCATATTCCTTTCATCGGGACATACCTGTGATCACTCTGACCATGGTGAGCTGGCACCTGCACGTGACATGTCTTTATTCGTTTCGTGACCCTTTCCCTTCTCCCTGTCCTCCTCTCTCCCCTTCCCATTTGCAAGAGAGCTATCTCTGTTTTCCATTATCCTTGTTTATTTTGCTCTTTGTTTGAAATTAGGTTTCTTCAATATATGCCTTCAACAAGATTGGAAAGTTTCCAATGAGAAGTTGCAAAGATAAACTTTTAAATTAGCCAAAAATAAATAAACAAACAAATAACAGGTATAGATCATCACTCCAGCACTGAATGCCTTCCTCTAGGAGCTAGGCTGATACTGTGCTTTGTTCTTCACTCTCTCTTCTTTTCTTTCTTTTTAAAATTCCTTTTAAAGCCGGGCATGGTGGCTCACGTCTGTAATCCCAGCACTCGGGAGGCTGAGACAGGAGGATCCGTGTGAGTTCGAGACCAGCCTGGGCTACAAAAGTGAGCTCAAAGCCAGCCTGAACTGCATAGTGAGACCCTATCTCAAAAAGACAAAATAATAATAATAATAATAAAATTCCTTTTAATAAGAAATAACAATGAGACAGTTTCAAAACACGTTAGTAGGACAGCCACAATAATTAATACAATGCATATTGTTGTCTTCATAGCAGTTGTTCAGAGTACAAGATACAGACTTGATAATTTTTCTAAACACTATTTGTACAAATATTTCTTCTCATTGAACTAACAGAAAATAGTTGTATACCTAGTCCAACATTCCATAATAGAAGTTGGCAGAGTTGGCAGTGTCAGAAGCTGTTGACTTGAGCCTTTTACAGCTCAGCATACTAAACTGGCTTTACTTTTTATGCCTCGCATTTCAATTTTTCTGCTGGATGGTTAAGTCCAAGTTAAAGCAAGACCTATATAACAACACATGTAAATTTTGTATCTCACAAGGTCAGTCAAATCCCTTCAGGATTTACCTTAAGACTATGTACAGCAGTGGTTCTCAACCTTTCTAATATCATGACACCACAGTACAGTTCTTCATGTTGTGGTGACCCCAAACCAAAAAATAATATGTTGAGAAATATATATTACTAATTCCAATAAATAGCATTTCACCATGGCATAGCATGGGTTTAAATATGTATTTTCCGATGGCTTTAGGCGACCCCTGTATTTTGGTCGTTCAACCTCCACTAGGGTTGCAGCCCACAGGTTGAGAACCACTGATGTACAGCATTTTGTAGAACTTTTGTCAGCTTGAGCCATCTGGATGAATCATAGCCATTGCTTGACCAATTTGCTCTCTGTGAAAGCCTGAGAAAATGTTTTCTCTCTAGATGACTCTCCTTAGGCACAGTGTACGTCATCAGTCCCTTTATTCTGCACAGAATAATCCCCTTGTACAGAAAATTTGGGACACCACTGAGTTATAGGATGTTACAGTACAGGTTCTCTTATGCCCAGAGTCCTCACTGACCTTGAAGAAATGCTCCACGTCACTAGCCATCCATGAAATGCAAATTAAATCAACACTTAGATACCATCTCACCCCAGAATGAATAGCTATCATAAAGAAATCAACCAACAACAAATGTTGGAGAGGCTGTGGGGAAAAAGGAACCCTTCTCCACTGCTGGGGGGAAAGCAGACTGGTGCAACCATTATGGAAATCAGTGTGGAGACTCCTTAAAAAACTAGGACTGGAAATCCCATTCAATCCAGCTATCCCCCTATTGGGAATGTTCCTAGAAGAATGAGTAACATCGTATCATAGTGATGTTTGTCCACGTATGTTTATAGCAGCACAATTTGTGATAGCCAAATCTTAGAAATAACCAAAATGCCCATCACCTGAAGAATGGTTGAAAAATGTGGTGTTTTTATACAATGGAATATTACTTAGCTATAAAGAATGATAACATTAGGGGCTGGGAAGATAGCTCAGTGGAATATTGCTTGTCTGGCAAGTGCAAGGTCGTGAGCTTGATTCCTGGTCCCACAAAAAAAAAAAAAAAAAAAAAAAAAAAAAAAAAAAAAAAAAAAAAAAAAAAAAAAAAAAAAAAAAAAAAAAAAAAAAAAAAAAAAAAAAAAAAAAAAAAAAAAAAAAAAAAAAAAAAAAAAAAAAAAAAAAAAAAAAAAAAAAAAAAAAAAAAAAAAAAAAAAAAAAAAAAAAAAAAAAAAAAAAAAA
>PVJA010052563.1:0-12346 GCA_004027025.1 Myocastor coypus
CTCCTCCGACATGCCTGCTCTGGCCCTTCCGAAGGTTGTCCCTGGAGCACTCCGTGGCCCACCCGCCCTGCCCTGCCCTGCCCTGCTCCAAAGCCCCCCCCAGCCCCTCTGAAGCGACTCCCCTCCTGACCCTGACCAAGGCTGTCTCCACAGCATGGTGCAGCTCTGCTCCTCAGAGCTGCCAGGCATAGTTTCTGGCACTCCAGGCCTTCGTCCTGGTCTGCTGTTTGGCTTCTCTGCTAGCCTGTGAGGAAGAGTGGTTCTTCTTCTTCTTCTTCTTTTTTTTATTTTATTGTTTATTTATTGAAGTACTCCAAGGTCTCATACACACATGGCAAGTGCTGTACCACCAAGGTACAGCCCCAGCTGTCTTTTATTTATTTACTTAATAATTTATAATTGTTTCTATAATTATAATACATAACTTATAATTCTATAATAATAATTTTATTATTACTTTAAGTAAGAAATTATAACGTGACAGTTTCAAAACACGTTATTAGTACATTCCCAATAATTGATACAATGCATATTGTTGTCCTCGTGGTTATACAGAGCACAGGTTGTAGATGTGATGAATTTTCTTTTCTTTTCTTTTCTTTATTATTTTTTCTTGTTTCAGAACCTTTGTTTGTTTATTCACTCATTTTTATGGCCAGCTCAGCCTGCCCCGAGGGCAGGGCTGGCGCAGTATGTGGTGCCTGGGATCGAACCGCGGTCCCTGAAGCCGCCCAAGCTTTCCCAAGCAGGCGCTTTAGACCATTGAGCCATCCTGCCGGGCCCAACGTGATGAATTTTCTAATGGTCATTGGTGCAAAGGATTTTTTCTCTTTGATCTAAGAGAAGGTAGTTGTGTACACAGTCAAATGTTCCATAATTGCAGTGGGTGGTTCTTTTTCTTCTTCTCTTCCTTACTTCTTTCTTTTTGGTAACAGGGTCTCACTATTACCATTCAGGCTGGCCTTGAGCTCATATATAGCCCAGACTAGTCTGGGACTCTCAACAATCCTCCTGCCTCAGCCTCCCCAGCGCTGCGGTGACCCGTGCATGCCACCACACCCCGCTCCTGGAACTGTTAAAAGAGCACAGCACATGCCTGCAATCCAACCATTCCGGGCTGAGGCAAGAGGACTGATGAGAGTTCCAAGCCAGCCCGAGCTAGACTGAGACTGTGTCTTGAAAGAGAAGAAAAAAAGCCACACCAGGAGCCCGCGCTCACAGCCGCACAGCGCTCACAGCTGCATCTTGGAAGCCACTGTGTGTCCACCAGCAGACAGGTGGATAAAGGAAATGTGGATTTTGTGAATGGAGTACTACACTGCCCCAAAGAAGACAAATTTGAGTGATTGGTAGGAAAATGGCTGTACCTGGAGTCCATGATGCTAAGTGAAATCCAACACACAGCTTAAATATCACATGGTTTCTCTCACATGAGAAACCAGCTATGGATAAAGTGCACAATGAAAGATCTACCGGGAAGGAAATCACCAGATGGAGGTTGGGAAGGCCGAGGTGGGAACCGGGTTGCAAAAGGAACCAAGGAAAGCTGTGTGCATGTGTCAGCTCCACGCAGGGGTGACTGTCGTGTACTGCAGACAAGGACTAATAATTTTTTTAAAGTCTTTCTAGCCAGGCATGGTGGCACACACCTGGGATCGCTCCGAGTTCGAGACCAATCTGGGGCACAAAGTAAGCTGAAGGCCACACTGAACTGTACAGCCTGTCTCAAAAACACAAAAAAATTAAAATTAAAAAAAAGGGGCCAGGGAGATAGCTCCGTGACACAAGTGCCTGCCTGGCAAGTGCAAGGTCGTGAGTTCAAACCCTAGTCCTGCCAAAAAAAAAAAAAGTTTTTCTAGGGCTGGGGCAGAGCTTCGTGCGAACACCTGCCAAGCGCGAGCGAGGCCTTGGTTCCAGGCAGCCCAGGGACAAATGAAAGGGCTGGCTGTGCCCTTTTGCGCGGGCTCGGCTTCCGGCTGCTGCGAATCCCTTTTAGTGAGCGTCTGGTCAGGAGTCTGGGCGCACAGGGCAGACGGCAGGCACGAGCAGGCCGGTGAGGCTCTGACCCTGCCTGGTGCCATGCGGTCCACGTGAAGAGCGCAAGACGCAGCGGCAGCACCGGCAGTGTGAAGGCTGGGACCGCGTTTTGGAAGCGCCCTATGCGCGTCCACTTCATGAAACGTCACACTGGGCTGGCCAAATAGCTCCGCGCATTAAAGCACCTGCCAGCTGGAGCAGTGGCTGGGGGTTCGATCCCCAGGCCTGCCATGCTGGCTGGGTCCCGGGGCGCACCGAGACGGCAACTGAGACTGAGCGTGGTGGGGCGCGCTGTAATCCCAGCTCTTGGGAGGCTGTAAGCAGACGGATCACGAGTCCCATCTAGTAGGAGACCCTGAACACCCTGTAGACCCTACCCCAAAATGCCAAAAAACAAAAAAGAAACTTTGCACTAAGGTCAGCTGCCGGGGTCACGAAGGAGGCGCGGGCCAGCTCCTGCCACATCCCAGGTGCCTAGGCTGCCTGGGGTGGAAGCAAGCCGAGGGTGGACAAGACGAGTGGCAGCACCCGGGGGCAGAGTCCTCTAACACCTTCCTTTGTGCCTTTTTGGCGCGAAGTTGCGAACTACATTTCCCACCATGCCCCGCGGGGAAACGCGTGGTCCCCGGATCGCGCCCTCTCAGGCCCCGCGTGCGCCCTTCTGTTCCCGCCGGCCCGCCCGCGGCTCAGTGCGCATGCGCCCTCCACGCCCGCGGCTTCCAGCCCCAGCCCGCCCCGCCCCGCGCACGCGCAGACAGCAACCCGACGCCCCAGAATTGAGGCGCGGCTTTGGCGGCGCATTTCAGCAAAGTCGCACGTGAAGTATAACAGTGGCGGGAGCCTGGTAAGTGAGGGCCGAGGGTAGGCAGGACGGGCAGAGCGGCTGCACGCGTGGCTGGAGTGCTGCGGCCCTGCGAAGGGAGGAGGGCGGAGCCGCCTGGCCTCGAGACCGGAGCGGGCAGGGGTCCTACGTCCAGCGGCGGGTCCTGCCCCTGGGACCCAGATCCTCGTTGCTAAGCAATCGGGGTGGCGTTACTAGGTAACAGGAGGCGCGGATTGCTCAGAGGCAGAGGATGCACGTGCTGCGGCAGACTGCTGGGCACTTCAGGGCGCGGCCCTGTCTTCACCGAAACCCACCCTCTGCGCCAGACCTACTCGGCTTTGCCTCGAGCCCCGCGAGGTTGCGCTTACCCCGGTCCCAGCTCGTGGGTCGCCGTGTCCCTTGCCCGCCAGTGACGCGGCCGCTTGGCAAGGACTGCTGTCCAAAATAGCACATGCCACCGACACCCCGCCCCGAAGCCTGGCCCTTCGGAGGACAGCAGGACTGCCCGGGTGCCGCTGTATCCCGTCCCGGACAGTTGCTGGGCCACAACTGTTGGAGGCTTAAGTGGGGACTGCGCGACCTGCCAGGACGCAAGCTTCCTTCTGCGGCCGCTAATACTGGGATCCACTGTTAAAATTACTGCCCCCATTGCTTCTTTTTTATTTTTATTTTTTAATGTTACTCATTGCTTCTCGAGGAGCTTGTGATACTCAGCATTGATTTCGTTATCTTTCTGTTCGAAGGGTTGCGGATTGCAAGAAAAGTTGCCGGTCGGCTTTGCCGGCCAGGAGTGGGTAGCCTGGGGATCGGTTGCCACATGCTGGCACAGTGCAGTGGCACATGTGTGGACTGCCACCTTTTCTAGCTGTTTACAGAGCACTTGCAGAAACAGTGACTCTGGCTTCACCTGGTTTACATTTGAGAAGACTGAAACCCAGGTTAAGTAACAGACAGAGTGGCTTAAACCTGGCATGGGAGCACTCACCTGTGATCCCGCACTTGGCATTTTGAAGCAGAAAGCCCTGTTTGAAACCAGCTTGGGCCGGGCGTGGTGGCGCACGCCTGTCATCCCAGCACTTGGGAGGCTGAGGCAGGAGCATCAATGTGAGTTCGAGACCAGCCTGGGCTACAAAAGTGAGCTCAAGGCCAGCCTGAACTGCATAGCGAGACCCTGTCTCAAAAAAAAGAAACCAGCTTGGGCTATGTAGCTAGTTGCTGACCCCAGAGCAACAACAGAAAAAGAGGGTGTCTTGTTTGTGAGTGAATTGAACCCTCTGTGTAAGTCTAGGGTCCTCTGTTACTGCTGCACTTGGGAGACAGCCTAGAGCCCTGTCCCCTGGGCCACTGGCCATTTGTGGTGGCCATGTGGTTGTATCTCATGGATCCCTGGGATTTTTTTTTTTTCTTCTCTCTCGGAACCAGAGATTGAACTCAGGACCTTGCACTTGCCAGGCAGGCACTTGTGCCCCTGAGCTATGTCCCCTGCTCCTCTGGGAAGCTTCTTACACAGAAAGCCTGAGCTTTCTGAGGGATAGTGAGTGAGCAGCCTTGGGGGCCTCCTTGCTGAGCTCCCCATTATCCCACAGGGACAGCCCCCTAATCTGTCATGACTCACAGCCTGCCCCACCCTGGTACCAGACTACCAGACTAGCCCTCTGGTTCATGCTTTGTGTCAGCCTGGTGAGGAAGGCGGTTTCCCCAGCCCAGCTGCACCTGCGGGACCTGCCTGAGCAGCAGTAGGAGGACTGCCCCTCTATTCTGTCATCTCGGGCCTCCTGGTGGATAGCACCCTGACCCGGAAGAGGCTGTCTTCTGAGAGTACCAGCTCTGTGGATGTTTGACAGAAGTTTAAGCCTCTGGTGCCTGGGACATTATTTTTTTTTATTTTTTTTGTCTTTTTTTGAGACAGGGTCTCGCTATGCAGTTGAGGCTGGTCCTGAGCTCACTTTTGTAGCCCAGGCTGGTCTCGAACTCGCACCAATCCTCCTGCCTCAGCCTCCCGAGTGCTGGGATGACAGGTGTGCGCCACCACGCCCGGCATATTTATTTATTTATTTGTTTATTTATTTTTTGTCTTTTTGAGACAGGGTCTCACTGTGCAGTTCAGGCTGGCCTTGAGCTCACTTTTGTAGCCCAGGCTGATCTCGAACTCCGCACTGATCCTCCTGCCTCAGCCTCCCGAGTGCTGGGATGACAGGTGTGCGCCACCACGCCCGGCTTGGGACATTATTTTTTTAGAATTTTTATTTTTATTTTTTTCTTGTTTCAGAACTTTTGTTTGTTTATTTATTTATTTTTGTGGCTGGCTCAGCCTGCCCTGAGGACAGGGCTGGCGCAGCATGTGGTGCCGGGGATGGAACCGCGGTCCCTGCAGCTGCCTAAGCTTTCCTAAGCAGGCACTTTAGTCCACTGAGCCATCCTGCTGGGCCCTGGCTGGGACATTATGTGAGGCACTTCAGGGATGGGTTGGGGTGAGAAGGAATCAAGTCCTGGTTCTGTTGTGTGACTGTGGATAGGCACGGGCCTGTAAGCCACACTTGTCTGAAGTAGAGGGAACTGAAATACAAGGTTGTTACAAGCTCAGTGAGATAGCAAAGTAGTAAGCGCTTCATAGTCAGAAAGCACCTCACAAAAAGCTTTATGTGTACAATAAGTAAAAATCGTTACGGTCCAGTGCCTACTGCTCATCTGAGGTTAAGCCTTGTAAGAGGTGTAAAAGTAAGCCGGGTGTGGTGGCTCACGCCTGTAATCCCAGCACTTGGGAGGCTGAGGCAGGAGGATCGTTGTGAGTTTGAGACCAGCCTGGGCTACAAAAGTGAGCTCAAAGCCAGCCTGAACTGCACAGTGAGACCCTGTCTCAAAAAGACAAAAAAATAAATAAATAAATAAATAAATAAATAAATAAATAAATAAAATAATGTCTCAAAAAAAAGAGGTGTAAAAGTACGAGCCAGACTTCTACCTCTCAGAGGTTGAGACTGGCTCAGCTTTGGATTACAGTGGCCTTTGTCTTATTAAGGGATTTGAAACCAGGCATGGTTTTGCACACTTGTGACCCTGCACTGTGGAAGGCTGTGACAGGAGGGTGGCAATTTCAAGCCCAGCCTGAGGGCCAGCGATGTAGGTCAGTGCTGAGGCCCCGCGTTCAGTCTCCAGTACTGCGGAGTGGGGTGGGGGTATTGATTAAGCCAAAGTGAGGAGACAGTGGTGGGTCAGGGCCTCGAGCCTGAGCTTGACCCAGAAGTCATGATTACAGATCTGTTAAAAGAAGAACTCTGAGAAACTGACAGTGGGTTGGCCAGCCTCACATTGTCCTAATGGCACCTCTGGTGCCTCACTGGATTGGTTGCTGGCGCACATCACAGGGTCACCTGGCAGAGCTGTGGGGAGTCTGTCTCGGGTTCCCCAGCTCAGGGCAGGCAGATGGCCACCTGAAGGGTGAGGGTGGCACAGAGCAAAGCAGGCTCCCTTGGTGTGGGAGGAGGTGGCCCTGTCACCCTGACCTCCTGGGGGGGAGGGGGGACGTCTTATTCCTCCTCTCACCCTGGAGTCCCTGGGATGCAGGAGCCAACCCAGGACAGCAGCCCCGAGCTGTGAGGCCTCAGCGTGGTTGTGGTTGTGGTTGTGCCCGCACGATGCTTGAGGACTGACCTCATCTCCGGCCCTGGCAGGCAGGAGCCATCTGCTGCTTGCCTGGTGCCAATGAGAGTAGGAGGCTCCCCTGCCCAAGGCCGGTCCGCGAGGACTGCAGGTTGTGCAGCCTGCTTGACCCTCCGTCTGGCAGCAGCAGGCCAGGCGGCACCCAGGATGTAATATTTTTAGAAGCTTCTTTTTGGAGCAGTTTCCTTCCCAGTAAGCAAGAGTGACAGCCCCCCTCCCTTCCCTCTCTGCCTCCTCCATGGCCGCAGTGTTCCGTGGTCATCGCAGGCTGTGTCCAGGCCTCGCTGCTATCTCTAGGCCTTGTCTGACCTCTGATCCTCAGGTCAGGGTTCTGCCAACTCTCAGGAATCCCAAGTCATTTCACACCAGGAAAGAGGAGACTCGCTGATGCTGTCCAACCAGCGCGAGGCAGCGAATGCCAGGTGGGCCTGCCCACGATCCCCTTGGCCGTGCTCTCCGCCTCGGTGAGCTAGTGCACCCTGGGTCTTAACTCGCCCCGAGCATCAAGTTACGGTGGATCAGAGCAGCGGGTGTCAGGCGGAGAGAGCTGTGGCTCACGCAGCCGACTGGAGGAGGCCCGGCGCACTCTGGCCCCCGTGACCCATTACGTGGCTTTCGGAATCCCTTCTGAGACCTCTGTGGGAAATGCACAGCAGAGCGGGAGATGCGCATGGAGTTCCCTCCCCGGCTCCCCTGTCCCACTTAGAGCTCCCACTCTCTCCAGGTGGGGTGGAAAGAGACAGGCAGTTCAGGCAAGCCCAGCCCGCCTTGGGCGACTCCGGCCTGTTCTCTAAGCCTTTGCCTGCGTCGGCAGCAGTGGAGCCCCCTGCCACGGTTGTGACTGTGTGTCTGTGTCTCCGTGTGTGACGACGTGCATGTACATGCAGCATTTTAGTTTCCATCACACTGCCTAGCACAGAACTCCTGTATGCCCAGCTTGGGTTCCTGGGTGCCAGCGTGCAGCGTCTTCTGAAGATGAGGACACAGCATTTATTGATTGATTGATTGATTGTGACTTTTTATTTATTTATTTATTATTATTTTTTTTTTTCTTGTTTCAGAACCTTTATTTGTTTATTCACTCATTTTTATGGCCAGCTCAGCCCGCCCTGAAGGCAGGGCTGGCGCAGCATGTGGTGCCGGGGATCTAACCGTGGTCCCTGCAGCCGCCTAAGCTTTCCTAAGCAGGCGCTTTAGACCACTGAGCCATCCTGCCGGGCCCCACAGCTTTTATTTGTAGCAGGCCTTTCAGACACACCTGGGTTTGTACAAATGCAGCCCGGGAGGCGGGGGGGGGGGCTCATGCCAGGGGAGCCGGGCCTGTACCCCAGTTTGTGGAGTAGGAAGCTGACAGTTTGGTTGATCAGCCAACATGATGCACCCCCGGAGAGCACGGGGTTCCGAGTGCCCCTGGTATCCCACGTGATGTGACCAGGTAGGGTGATACCCTGGAGAGCATTCTGCTCCCCACCCACCAGGCCACCTTCCTCTGGGGTTCATCAGCACCCTTGGGATGAACAGCAAATGAATGTTTCTCTGAGTCCTGGTGCTGCTCTGACAGGCTGTGGGTAGTTGGGTGTGCCAGGCAGGCAGAGTACAGGCGGCCGCCATGGCCATGATGCTGTCAGGGTGGGGGTGGCCAGCGGGTATCTCCACAATGCGTCTCTCCTGGTCACAGCAGCCAGTCCTGAAGGTGAAGTGACAGGAGAAACTGAGTTGACTTTCCCTGTGTCTTCACAATGGCCCTCTGTTTGTGTGGTAGAGTGGGGTGGGAGGCTTTCTGTCTAAGCCCAGCCACCCATGGACAATGATGTCAGAGCCACAGGCTTGGGACATGCACACAGGTACTGTGTGACACCCCAGTGAGTGCAGTTAGGAGGCAGAAGCCTGGCAACCTGGCCTAGGTGTCCTGAGTCTCCAGCTCTTTTCTCTCCAGGGGCTGCGAGGAGACCACAGCCTGGGCCTGGTACCTCTGCATCAGTTTAAGTAGATCCTGTGCTTCCAGGGACAGGGCCTGAGAGTGAGAGTCGCAGAACTCTCTGGGACTGCAGCACCTGGGTTGTCAGATGTTTAGAACTAGAGCAGGCTTCATTGAGGACCTCTCAGCCCCTTAACGAGAGCCCTCTTGCCGAATAATATTAATATGGGGGTGGGAAAAGGAACTGCAGGGAGTCAGCACCAACCCCAGCTGCTCACATTCTTTCTCAGACCCGGCATGGCAGCCCCCGGTGGCCGTCCAGTGCAAGCCACACGTGTGCTCAGAGCCAGCCTGGTGATCCTCGTGGCCCTTGGCCTCCTGCACGGAGCCTGGTCCCAGCTTCACCAGGACTTCACGCCACCAGGCCAGCAGAAGAAGGAAGCTTCTCCTGACCCACTGACCCAGCTCGGGCGAGCACTACGGGGCACTCTGGACAGCTGGCTGGGCCGGGAGACCATGCACTTGGTCTCTGAGGTAAGAAAGACGAACTCTGCGGGGTGATGCATGTGAAGAACGGAGAGCAGAGGGCTGTACTTAGCTTGCCACTAGCTGGTCTAGGGGCAGAAGCCAGGGTGTGCGGGGCCCTGAGCTCCACGCCGCGCAGCCTTGTGCTTCCCCCTACTCTAGGGCCCCTGAGCCCTGCCCCACCCTCCCTGGCTCCACCCTTTCTCAGCCCAAGGTCTGGGAACTGCACCCTCTTTGGAAACCCTGGCAGGCCTGGTCCGACTGCCAAGGGATCCAGCCCATCTGTACCTGCGTGTAGAAGGCAAGTGGCTGTCCTGCTTGGTGGCAAGCTCAGGACCACGCACTGACAGGTGGCAAGGTGCTCGGCTGCAGACTCCTTTCCTGATGCGCCCCCAGGCCCCCACTGCCAGGATACGCAGGGCCTCCCTGGCCGGCCCTGGCACCGGCTGACATGCAGGCCCCCCGCTGCCCTCAAGGCAGCCTGGCCCAGCCAAGCAGCTTGTGGGACAGGCGCCTGGCTTCCTCGGGGCTCTGCTCACACACGCTCTTCCCACAGACCCTGTCGCAGGTGACATGGGCCATCTCCTCAGCCATCTCGGTGGCCTTCTTCGCCCTGTCTGGGATTGCAGCTCAGCTCCTGAATGCCCTGGGGCTAGATGGTGAGTGAGCAGACTGGTGGCCTCCTTCCTCTCTGGGAGTCTCCCGCCCCTGGCTGCCCTGGACAGGAGGTGTGGCCCAAGAGCAGGCCGCGGCCTTCCCCTGTGCACGACCAGTGTTCACCGCGTGTTGGTCTTGCGCTGGGCCCCAGCGTCTCATTTATGGTTAGCCGCAGCCCAAGGAGGGTGAATTGCTGTCTCACGAGAACCGGGCTTCTGGAGGGTCCCACTGCAGCCAGGGCTCCTCCAGCTCTGCGGGGATGGCCTGCCCTGGGGCCTCTCTGGACTTGCCTGCGCCACAGGTCAATGACTATCACTCTCCCTTCAGGTGACCATCTCACCCAGAGCTTGAAGCTGAGCCCAGGCCAGGTACAGACGTTCCTGCTGTGGGGTGCAGGGGCCCTGGTCGTCTACTGGCTGCTGTCTCTGCTCCTTGGCCTGCTCTTGGCCTTGCTGGGCCGCATCCTGGGTGGCTTGAAGCTCGTCGCTTTCCTGGCCGGCTTTGTGGCTCTGGTGAGGTCGGTTCCCGACCCTTCTACACGGGCACTGCTGCTGCTGGCCCTGCTGACCCTCTATGCCCTGTTGAGCCGCCTCACCGGCTCCCCGGCCTCTGGCGCCCGGCTGGAGGCCAAGGTGCGTGGGCTGGAGCGCCAGGTGGAGGAGCTGCGCTGGAGGCAGAAGCGTGCAGGCCGGGGGGCCCGCAGTGTGGAGGAAGAGTGACAAGGACATCTGCTACACCCCCTTAATCAATCACCAAAGAGCTGAGCTGCTTTGGGGCCTCTGCCCTGCCCGCAGCCCCCGCCCTTCCCTTCAGTACCTCCTGCTCCGGCCTCAGCCAAAGGAAAGGGCAGCCCTGGCTTCCTGCCGGTCTGCCAGAGCAGGTGTGTGGGCCTGGCTCTGGCTGCCACCCTGACCTGCCTGCTCCCTCAGCTCCGCCCTCCTGCGCCCCATCAGCCCCGTGCTGGCATTCCACACAGTTGCCTGGCCGCTGGGGAAGAGCCCAGCGCAGGCTCGGGGTTGGAGCCGGGCCTTGGGCCTCACAAGTGCCTTAATCCTAGCCATAGCGCCCATGCGCCCCTCCGCTGCTGCTGTTCTGGAGCCCAGTCCTCGCCTCCCGGGAGCTCATCTCCTGTCGTCCTTGGGCAGGGTCCAGAAGCCGCCCCTAAGGAAGAGCAGAGCAGGACAAAGGGCCGCTCCCTGTTCGGGGCCCTGGGGGGTCGGGTGGCTGCCCCTGCCCGGCCTGACAGCTACGGTTTGATGTGAAATCACAGCTGCAGTAATTGTATTTTTATCAGTGCTTGGTTGATTTTAAATAAAGTGCACGGTATTTTATTATCTTGTTCTGAATGATAACGAGTATTTATTCTGGGCCTGCTTTGCTCTGATGGCCCTTAGCCAGGACCCTAGCCTCCTGGGTCTGCACGTGGAGTCCTGGGGCTGTCGTCGGCCCCCTCCCCAATCCCCAACCCAGGTTCTGACCGGTTGATGCCAGTGGGTTGAGATGCGTGGGGCGGGCTGGGGAGGAGTTTGGGCCAGCTGTGCTCCATGTCCTCCAGCAGGGGGAGACCGCGGTCTGGCCTGGCCCCGCCTTGGGGGCGGCCTCTTCCCTCTGCCCACAGCCTCTCCGGCGCGGCGCTAGGACCCGGCAGCAAGGGCGTCCCTGATTCGGGTCTCGTGGCTGCCCTCACGCTCCATTGTCTGGAGCCTCGCGGGTCCGGGACAAGCCCAGCCGGACCAGGACACCCCGTTCCGAGTCCATCTGAGAGCCAGCCGCAGTAGCCGAAGATGCGGGGCTTGGCGCCCTGAGCGCGTGGACCGATGGCGGCGCTCGGCGGCGCCCAGCTCTGCCTCCTGCTGGCCCTGGCTCTGGCTGCTGCGCGAGGTCAGAGGGGACCCAGTCGGTGGGGAGGTCAAGGGACCCATGGGCTTGTGTCGGCTGCAGACCCCAGACGCGCACGGCCAGGTCTGCGTGACCCCTCCACTGTCCCCTCCATCATCCTGTCCGTTTCTCCATGGTCCCCTCCACCATGCCTTCCCGCCTCAGGTCTGCCCTCTGTCCCCTCCGGGAGCCTCTCAGAGTCTGTTCCAGGGCCCCTGCCACGATCCTCTCCAGGATCCCCTTTGGCTCCAGCCTGCCCAGCTGCCCTGCTGCTGGAGGGACTGTGTCCCCTCCTGTCCGCTGCCTAGGTTGGCGCCTTGGGTCCCGGCAGCCTTTTCTGCACCCCACCCAAGGTACCACCAGCCCTTGCTGGGGACTGAGGGACGGGCCAGCCCGCCCTATTCCAGGGCTTGAGCCACTTACCCTTCTCCACCTGGCAGGGACCCGGCCCACCCAGCTGAGCTCCATGCCATAGGGCTGGGCGCCTAGCTGGAGATACTTTGTCCCTTTGGAGCCTGTGGAGGAGGAGGGGGATGCTGGGGTCCCTTACCAGACGCTGTGGGGGCCTAAGGATGGTGTGAGGTGGGGCCTCTGGTGGGAGGGGCCGGGAGCGTGGGCCAAGCTGTGCAAGTGGGGGTGGGGCGGCTCTTCCTCACTGTCTGATGTGCCCAGGGCCTTCCCAGAGAGAAGCAGGATCCCCACTTCCAGGCAGTGCAACCTGCTTGTGGGGCACCAGATCCCCAGCCCACTGTGAAGTGAGAGCCCCGAGGGGAGCAGGATCCCCACTTCCAGGCAGTGCACACCTGCTCGTGGGGCGCCAGATGCCCTGCCCACTGCGCCAGTGAGAG
>PVJA010052564.1:0-14508 GCA_004027025.1 Myocastor coypus
GGGGGGGGCTGAAGAGCAACAGTGTATGGGGGTGGAAAATAGCAAAAGCAGCAAGCACAAAGACAGGGAGCACAGGGAGAGCGCACTTCTTTCTCCAGGATTACTGTAGCACTCATGCCATAGTCTCAACGTTAATCCATGAATCAGTCACAGACGCTAGAAACCTACACTTGTAACTGCTTGAGGCTTTGGGGGCACATACAGAGAAAAACCAGAACAATTTACCTTAAGACAAAATATTGTAAATACAAGCAGAATTTTTTTTTTTTTTTGTCGTGCCAGGCATCGAACTCAGGACCTTGTGCTTGCCCAGGTGAGCACTTATTCCACTGAGCTCTCTGCCTGGCTCATACAAGCAGCAATTTGTCAGCGGACCATCGTGGAAGTGAGGAGGCCCTGACTGTGCAGACAGGAGAAGAGACAGTAAGCCCAAGCTATCCAGAAAAAAAATCAGAAGAAACATAGGGAGACGTTGCATGAATAATGGTGCACTTCAGTTTGATGATAATATATGCATATGTTAATGGCTAAGTGAGTTGTGAACGATTTTCTCCATTCAACTTTTACCTTAGGCCAGGCGTGGTGCTGAATACCTGTATTCCTAAACACTTAGGAGGCCGAAGCAGAAAGATTGCTTTGAGTTCCAGACTTGCCTGGGCTACAAAGTGATTTCAAGGCCAGTGTAAACTACATGGTAAGATCCTGTTTCAAAAAGACAACAAAAACAAAAACAAAAACAAAAAAAAACCAAGCAAACAAAAACTATATATCCTGTTCTCTAAAAAATTACCATCAGTTAAATAAGTATATAAAATATTATTAATTAATCATGAAAATAATAGATATGGGAATTAGATGGTGGCAGGGCAAAGATACTTTATGACGTTAAATAGAAAAGAAGAGAAAATTTCTGATCTAGCATGAAAAACCTAACTTATGCCACTATCAGTAGATATATACCAACATAATAATGGTGCTTATGAATATTTTGATGCATTTTGCAAATTCTCTCTATATACTTTTGATATTGTAATAATAATAATTTAAACTGTCAAGTACACCTCAGTAAAATTCATCAATACCCGGCCCGAGTCGCGTGCAGACGCTCCCTGCCTTTCGTGTTTTCTCTCCCGCTCACTTGCCCAGTCTCAGAACGCCGGTTCAGATCTGTGCTTTTCAGATTCTCACGATATGTTAACAAGGTTCATTAAAATGGAGCTATTAAAATATAAGATGTGAAAAGAACATTACGAATGCAAGCTCCAGTTTTTAAATTCATATTCAGCTGATGGGAAGGCATATTTTAATAATCAAATTAGCATAAACATAATACAGGCCAATGTATAAAAACTATACACAGCGTGCAATTAAAATGTGCATGTGGATGATTGCATGGAAATGGCTTGCATAATTATGCAGCAGCCCTCCCCAAATCCAAGGTGATGAAGGAAATTACGCTTTTCACTACACAGCACAGATACACAACGTAGGAGTACCACTGACACCAGCAGCAACATTAAAATTTGTAACAGCCTGCATGTCTCGCCTGCGTGGCTTCGTGCTCTTCTGTTCTCTACCCAGGGTAGAACTTTGGACAAGGTCATTTGTGGGAAATTTTTCATGTACGTTCTCCTTTTTTACTTGTGGTAGGGAAATCAGTGTCATGCAAATACATTAGTAATAGTGGACAAGTCATTGTGAAGTAATTCCAACAAGGTATTCGCTTCCGAAGTTATGGTGGTGTTTATTTTTAAACTTCATCGAAAGTAAGTCAAACACTGCTGCATTTTCAAATGCCATTTGTAATGCCACACCAGCAGCCAGCCCCAAGTTTCGTTGTGTAGACGTTTGCTTAAATCGAGAAGCTTAAGTGAAGTGCATTCAGGATTCATGGCTTTCTTACGTGTGGCTCTTTGTCTAGAGATATAGATCATTTCAAATGCTCTGTCATCCCTGTGGGGTCCTCGGTGGCAGTTTTTATCAGGTGTAAAACACCAAGAGAGTCACCTTCCTCTTTGAAAGGTGCTGCCCAACAGTATCATATGCCCAACAACCTGTAGAACCTTTGTTCTTTGTACATTGCAGCTTTAATCTGTTTCTCAAAAAGGGGTTAAATTCTTTCCTTTTATATTAAGGAAGAGGGCTGGTGAGATAGCCCTGTAGACTAGGCACCTGCTTAAGCAAATACAGGGACCAGTGTTTGATTCCCAGTACCTCATGCCATGCTGGCTCCGCCCTCAGGGTGTTCTCATCAGGAGACCAAATCCAGGCATAGTGGTGCATATCTGTAATCCCGGGGGTGGAGAGGCTGAAAGCAGGAAGAACACTGAGTCTGAATGGTGCAGTGAGACCCCGTAGAAAAATAAATTTTATAATATATATTGTATAAATTATATTATTTATATATGCAAATTACATATAATTTATATTACATAATATTCATTAATTTAAAACATAAAAGTTTCTTTTGTGTCCTTCAGATTCCACTTTTCTCTTTCTGTTTCTCACACTAAAGAGACAATACAATGTTTGCACATGCGGGTGTGATTTATTTCATTTAAGAGTATGTTCTCTAGCTGCATTTACTACCTGACAAAAGACTCAAACTTATCTGGTTTTATAGCTGAGTAATACTCCATTGTGTAAATGTATCACATCTTCTTTATCCGTTCTTCAGTTAGGAATGAACTTATTCAAGAAGATAAAGTTAATGAGCTTGACAAGGACAGAAGAGGGGATGGGGAAAAGAGACTTCTCTATGCATGTAAGCAGGAGGGTTTGGACAACTGTACTGGGCATTTCTGCTGGTCTGTCGAAGGAAGCAGTTAATGCTTTAAAGTTTTGCCTCTTTTTTCAATTATTTTTGCTTCTTATCAATTTCTTATACATTTTTCTTGTTTCATCTTTCAATTTTTCATGCCTATATCTGGTCATATGAATAACTAGTTGGAAGACAACACTGTGTATTGCAATACCATGACATTCATATTTACTTCGTGAAGTGAAATTCTGCATCACTTGTGCATTTTTCTGGTTTAATTCTAATTGGTATTCTCTTTTAAAAATAAGAGTCACAACAACATGGAAGTTATCGAACAATTACAATAGTCCTTCCCTTGAAGAGAAGGTCAATGGAGAGATCCCAGTGGATTTCTGAACCCAAAATGCTGAGTCCTACAAATACTGTGTTTTCTGTACTTAATATATCCATGATGAAGTTTAATTTGTAAATTAGGAACAGTAACAAACAAACAGCAGTAACCGTTAATAAAATAGAATCATTACAATGATGTATGGAAGGAGAACTTATTTAAGATTTACGAATTATTTATTTGTGCCAGTTGGCCATACGTAGCTGAAACAAAAGAATATCAAACCACAGACAAAGGAGCAGGACTCTGAATAGTAGTGCGCAAGTCAAGACTGTAATCCTGGTAAGTTTCCTTTCTTGCAGTTAAACCACTCTTACTTTCCGTCTTCCTTTACATTAAAGGATGTTTGCAATCGTATTCTATACGATCATAAAACAAGGAGAATGATTTTAAGTTTACACACCATTATTTTTTATTTTTAAAGATAAGGTTTACTTTGAAACCATGTACCATGCTTTGTAGAACTGTTACCAGTGTCAGCTATCTGGACAAGTCATGGCCTTTGCTTGACCAGTTTACTCTCTGTAAAAGCCCAAAGGAATGTTTTCTTTCTAGGTGATTCTTCTTAGACACACTATACATCACCTGTCCCCTTCCTCTGTGGTCCCATAATCTCCTTAAACAAAACATTTGGGAAACCACTGAGTTATAGGATGTTACAGCACAGGTTCTCTTATGTCCTGAGCCCTCACTGACCTTGAAGGCCTAGGGCCAAAATCTTTGCTATCCTTGTAGCCCTTCACATCCTCTAATTTTTGGTATGTAAACTTACATTGTTAACCCTCCAGAGGAGAAGCTCAGTGATAGTGTTACTCTATAACAGTGTTTCTCAACCTGTGGGTCGCGACTAGCAGGAGTCGAACGACCAAAACACAGGGGTCACCTAAAGTCATCGGAAATCATAACTGTAGCAAAATTACGGTTTTGAAGTAGCCACAAAAACTATTCTTTGGTTTGGGGTCACTGCGACATGAGGAACTGTATTACAGGGTCACACCATTAGAAAGGCTGAAAACCAGTGCTCTGTAACATAGGTACTTGAGCTTACCATCTCCGTCTTTCTGAATATCAAACATCTTAGGCTTAACTTGCAATTGGTATTTTCCATCAATCATTGATATTCTAATAAATCTATATAGAAGGTGATAGAAGCAGTTCCACGTTTTTACACAGAAATTTAGAAACGACTAGAAAATTTATCATGTCTTCACCCTGTGCTCTGTGTACATACTGTGAGGACAACAACATGCATTGGACCAGTGATTGGGAATGCACTACTAGTGGTTGTTATATTGCATAATGTTGTCTTCAAATTAGTTGTTTAGGTTATCAGATAGAAGCATGCAGAATTGGCACAAGGAGAAAAAGTTATAAGAAAATGAAAAGAAGAAATGAAAATTTATTACATATCAACAGCTCCTTTTAATAGGCCCACAGAAATGAGCAGAGCAATTGTCCTAGCTACCCTGTAGATATGCACAGATAGAAGTTTGCTCCTTGCTCCATGCCCGCCCTCCCTTCCTCTTGAATGGCTTCTTTCCCTCTCACAGTAACTATTGTACCATTCAGATTTTAGCGACTTTTTCAGGTTCTCACGCTATTGAGACAATCTGATTTTGAAACATATGGGTGTGATTTATTTTAGTTATGAATATGGCCTCTATTGCCTCTCTGAACCTCGTTCTACAAAAAAAAAAAAAAAAAAAACAGGATTCTAGAGGTGGCTTAGATCCCTATGGAATGATGTTTTCAGTTCTTTTGGAAAAAAAATACCCGGGAGGTGAGTAGCTGGCTTCAATGGGACCTCCCATCGTAGCTTTATGCAGAATCTCCACACTGGTTTCCCCAGCGGTTGTACCGGTCTACACTCCCACCAACAGTGGAAAAGGGTTCCTTTCTCCCCATAGCCCATCCAGCATTTGTTATTGGCTGACTTGGTCTGGGGTGAGATGGAATCTCAGTGTTGTTCTACTTTACATTTTGCAAGTAACTGATGATATTAAACACTCAGCCACCTCTGCTTGATAAAGCGACCCAACATGTTCTCGGGAAGAAAGGCAGCCTCTTTAATAAATGGTGCTGGAAAAACTAGCTTTCCATATGCCGAAGTTTAAAAGAAGACGCATGCCTATCACCAAGCGCTAGAGTCAACGAGGACCCTCATTCTTATTGCGTCCCTAAATACACTAGTTTCTTACATTGGTGGACTTTTTAATATCAAGTCTTTCCCCACCAACTCAGCAGAGAATTAATTTATCCATGCACTTTGCAATTGTGTGAGGATCCCAGGGTACTTTGCTAGCACTGCAGCTGGGCTAGTAAGGAACTCTTCTCACACACACGCACACACACAACACCACACCCCGTTTGTGCACACGGGTCATGTGTTTGGGAGTCACAGCTCTTCGCAATGCTTTGTGTTCACATGTGTAGCCTACAGTTCGGAGCCTGGCTCCGTGAAGGCTTAGCATGCACTGGGGGATGCACGAGCTTCAAAGGGTCTCCGTTACCGTTTAGAGGAACGCGTCTCCACCCCAAATTCAGTCCAGGATCCTTTGGGAGCATCGTGGGAGCATGCCAGACAAAAGCCAGGCCAATTAAACTGGAGCCGGATGAGCTCTCATGCGGGGCCATTAAGGAGCTCACGCTTGAAGGCTTTGTCTCACCCTGGCCACAGCTCCAGCGAGGGCCTGGCTCACTTGATAGGAGAACCGGAATTCCCTCTGCTTGTCCAACAGCAGGCTAACGTGGACCCAACACAGAAACTGCACAAGAGCCTCAAAATCATATTGAAATAAAGGGGAGCATGTACTCGCTCGTAGTCCAATTACAAGGCCGGAAGTTGAAAGCGGAAGGCACCAAGGCGGAAAGCGAAAAGCAGTTACATAGCCGTCAAGATCCAATCTGGGTCACAAATAATTAAGGTGTGAGACAGCAAAGGGCAGAGGGGCGGAAATGTTTTTCTGTTATGACACACGTGTCGATATTCATAGCACAGCGTGGGTTTTTGTGCTGGGGAGATGCAAATTACACGGTACTGATTGAAGAATGTTAAGTCAAACTTTGCTAGTTACCAACGCGTGCAAGGAACGCATGTAAAAATATGCATACAGACAGAGAGAATTAGGCTTTTAGTGTAGCAGACACGTGCAATGTGTTTAGGGTGCGATCTTAAGAGAAGGTGAAATACTATCAGCCGTGGTTATAACCATGTTCCATAAAATTAACAAATTCAGGAGGACATAAATAGTTCGATGTCAGCTTGCCGTTTCCTTTCCTCCGCCATGAGCACATGTGCTTGGCGTCCCTGTAAAGGTCACTTTGAAGGCTTTCTGCTTGCGTTACTAGGCACGGCACTGCTCTACTGCCTGCCTTTCACTACTTCGTAGCTGCCAAAGTATTGCTATGTCGATGGTCCCAGCTGGTTTTGCCAGCATTTGGGGTACTGAGAGTAGGGGTGGTGTTGGGTAACCAAGCTTGGTGGCTGTTCTGGACTCGTGTCACTCACAGATATGGAAACCAAGCTTGCACTGGAGATGGGTTACAGTTAGCCGCCTACAGCGCAGGGTGAGACAGCAGTGATTCCATCAATGGGACCAGCGCCAGGTCACAGAAGTTGGCTTAGGAAACAGCCTGGGAAATAGGAAGAGACGCTATCGGGACAGTGACGGTTGCAGGGGCGGGGAGGGGGGGATTCTAGTGAGGAGAGCTGAAGCAGCATTTCACAGAAACCACAGCCTCTGGAGGGATTCCGGGGAAGCCGTTCTGCTGCAGAGGACGGATGCCAGCTCCTGCTTGTATTATAAGAGTAGAGCCGATGGGGGAATCCGCGCCTCTGCTGTATGGAGCAGCTGCGAGGCCTTAGGAATCCTTCGTTTGGTGAAGCAAGATGGACCCAAAAGGAAGACAGTCCGCCTTCGTGGATACAGCCCTTCCCTTCCCCCCACGGATTGAAACTATGCAAATACTTTTTAAGTTGTATCTGTACTGAATAAGAACAGATTTTTTTTCCCCCATTTGGTATTATTACTGTTTGGTCCAAACCAACGCAGTCAACCAGGGCAGGGATTCTGACGCGAGCAGAAAATTTACTGAGGGCCTCAAGCAGGCTGGCTGTCTAGCGGACCAAGACAACAGCTAACAAAGCGGGGTGGGAGGCTTTATAGGATCTTGCAGGGAGGCTGACCACGGGCTAGAGCAGCCAGGTAGCAACCGGAGCCCGAGTTCTGGGGCGAGGTTGAACAGCTTAATATAGGCAGGCACCGTTCATCTTTCTTTTTAATTATATTTACATCACAGGGGCGTGAGTTGAGACCAACATAGGTCAAGAGGTTCGGAGCCGAGACCAGAGCACAATGTGGAGCGGGGTTGGGATCGGGGTTGAGTAGGTTACCTAGGAAACTGAGGGAAGGAATGTTTGGGGCAAGATGCCCTGGGAGGCTAAGAGGAAGTGTTTGAGGCAAGGTGCCTGGGAAAGTTTGAGTCCTAACCTATCAATTATCTAAATAATACAATGTCACACCTACTTATGTGGCATTTACAGGGGATTCAGTATATAAGTCATGCAGAGATGCCTGAAGGTATACAGAGAGAAATGCATGGGTTCCGTGCAAAAAAGATGCCACTTTATAAAGAAGACATGCAGCATGGAGTGTTGGGTGTGAGCACCAATCCCTCACAGATTCTGAGGAAGAATACGATTGCCATACCAGAAGTGCTTACTGTAGTCTGGTCTGGAAGTAGAGGAAATGGAACGGAGGCTGGCAGGAAACAGAGCTCCGGTCCTGAGCACAGAGCACTGGTTCTGCATAAGGAACAGGGTTCTGGAGGCGGCCAGGGGCAATGCTGCCCTCAGAGACAAGGCCGCTGGGTGATCCGCTCCACTGTGGCCCAAATGGGCGGCTGGCTCCGTGAGGGCTTTCAAGTAATTTTAAAAGAAGAGGATTAGAACATACAACCTTACAACGTGCTCAAGAACCTTCTACAGCACCGAGTTTGCAGACATTCAGGGTAACAAAGGGGTCTGCTGCTGGGATTCACATATTTGCGTTTCAGCACCTGTTTTAAGCAATCATATTCAAATTTATCCTAAAATCTTCTATGAGTGGCATAAGGCAGGGAGGCCATACTAACGTTGGTCAACAAGATGCATAAGTTTTTTTTGTTTTGTTTTGTTTTGTTTTGTTTTGATTTGATTTTTGTGCAACGTTTCACGACACAGCTCGAAGTCGTAGTGATCCTCCGGTTTTCAGCCTCCCCAGCCAAGGGAGTGCAGGCACATGGCCGCACTCCCGGATGCAGCGGCGAGCTCAGCGTGCCTGCGGATGGGGCCAGAGCGGCATGGGGATGTGGTGCTAGGAATTAAACCCGGGCTCCTGCACTTGCCTGAGCAGGCGCTTACTTCGCGGAGCTAACTCACTTGCTCTGTGTAAGGTTTTAAGGATATACTCATGTTACTTCTTGTGGACATTAGAAACCAGCGTCTCAAGAAGTAGAGAACAATAAACGAAGTCCAGGGCCAGTTGTAGTCTGTTACTTGGGGATTCCAGAGAGCTGGGATTTAGGGAGGCAGATTACAGCTTATCCTGATGGCTCCTTGGTTTTTGTCTCCGCCCCTCCTTGTAATATTTTATTTAACATTTGTGTGAACCTACCATTAGACCAATACTGAAGGTCAACAGAGATCATAGTCTCTCTTTACTAAAGTGATTCTGCAGGTGAGCACATTCCTTAGCCCTAAATAAAACTGAGGTGCTTCTGGAGCTCTGGGCTCACGTGGAGAGAGACAACCCATAGGGAGACCTTGGAAGCTAAATTTTTCAGGTCTTCTCATCATTTCTTGAGGCACTGACTCATAACCTAAAACAACTCCTTCTGGCCAACAGGTCAAACGGAAAGAGTAGGAGAGAGATTCGCACACACGAACCGGCAGCAGCTAAGAATCGCTTGATACGTATTGAAGAATCTAAGATAAAAACGGAGGAGACGCAGGTCACAAGCAGTGGCCAACCAACGTATGCCGGGCTATTTCTATAATTGTCGCCTGGCCTCATAGTACTGCTTGATGTGCTGTATTTCACAGGAAAGAAATGTGTCCCCAGCACCACCCATGTTGCAGCTCGTTGAGAAAGTATTGCATGCAATACCCGTAGCCTTCAAAGGCCCTGCAGGCCACCTGTGGTACAGGGAACCCGCAACGTGTGCTTTGCCCTGGCCGTCTGTTGGCTCTGCACCGCCAACGTGTGGAAGCTAGGTCACAACTTTGGGTGAGCATGGGTGGGTTGATAAGCTGAAATCCAATCTCCATTGGCTCTAACAGAACATGAACTCTCATGCCGCTTCATGCACCCTGTTAAGGTGCCTATGAACATTTGGGTCCTTCTCTCTAATGCAGCCAAGCAAAGGATTCAAAGAGAGCACATTCATGCATATCTGCGCAGACCGCATGAAGGGTTTGTGTGGACACCATCGTTTCCACTTATGCTGCCCAAGGCTAAGAAGTGATTATAGCGCGTCATCTGTCATACAGGAAGTTAGTAATCTGTTAAAGGCATAGGGATGGGGCAGAAAGCATTTTAGACAGACTCTTCACAACCTTCACTCTCGCACTAGGGAATACAGAGAGCTAACCATGTGTCTGTGATGGGTAGCACCAAGTCCTGGGCTCACAGTCGTTGTCTGCTTGCCAGATGGTCCCCGTGGATGTGTATGAAGGAATCCAATGAGCCTGCGTGTGGGAGAGCTGCTTCATATGCGCTACGGCAGTGAGTTACTCAAAGAGGGAGTCAAGCACAAATTTTCATGAAAACGGAACCCTCTTCTCCATCTGTATCTTCATCCAAAGATTCTGAGGCAGACACAGCATAGCTCGTTCGCAATACCTGTGTTCCTTAGCTCTCTCCTGGAGCATACTCTTCAGTCTTTCCCCAACCCTCGCCCTCAATCCGTCCACTGTATTATCTCCCATAACCCAAACGCGGTTCTTTTCTGACCAATCACAGAGCTACTCAGTCGGAAGACATGGACATACTTCTTTCTAAAGTCACACTCCTAAAACATTTTTGGAATGGTTTTATCCACATCTCATTCGGCTATTTCAGGTCAGAGATTCCATCTTGGGTTTTTGGAACTGTTCTCTGATACTGTCAAATATCACAGAGAAGCTTTTTGAAAGCCAGGCTAAAGGAATAAATTAATAACTGTTTTTTTCTGCTAACTTCAGTCTTTCTATTTTTTTTATTTTCAGAGACAATACAACAAAGTTAACAATAATAAATTAATGAATTGATTAACATATTAGAACTAGTACAGAATTTCGCTGAAGAAAGTCATAGGAATTTGGCAATGGTTGGTATGTTGTGGATTGTGGACTTCAAATCAGTTGACTTCAAATTACTTGGCCCGATTGCGAGATATGATGGTTGAGAAAACTTATAAAAACCTAAAAAGAAAAGAATTGAAGCATTAACTGTCCTTTCAATAGAGCAGCGGAACTCAGCAGCACGATTATTCCATCGGTATACGCAGACCTATTTCTTTTTCCCTTTTTCTCTCTTTTCTCCTTCCCTCGCTGCACATCTTTCTTCCTTTTGAATGGCTTCTTTTCCTTCCGCTGTGCCCATTGCAGCTTTGTTATTTCATCTTTCCAATTCTCACACGAGGCAGACCATATGACCATCTGATGTATTTGACTTGCAAGAGTGGTCTCCAGCTGCACACATGTACCTAGCTCCTCATTACCTAAATGCTGCTCTTCAATAGACCCACGCTGCAGTGGGATAAGATTATGCATTTCATAATCTCCACCCCTAATTGTATCATAAATTTGTTGAGTACAAGATTTTCAGAGCTTGAACTTCATCTGGGTGTGCATGGATGACAAGGAGCTTAAGAATTAAACAGCTTCCTGGCAGCTGGAAGAGCTACCAAGCCCTGAAGTGCACTGGGAGAACGTCAAAGACGGACTCGGAGCTGAACAGGACAGCGCCTGATTGCTGTAAAGGAAGAGGTTTAGTCTGCTGAGAAGAGTCTTTCAACCTCAGGGAAGCACAGCAGGAGAGTATGAGAGGCCCCGCTGGGTCGTACTGCCCTCAGGCTGCAGGGAGGACAGAGAGGCAGGTCCCAAAGTTGTAAGGCTTGAAGAAACTTCATCAGTGCTGACTCAAGCTTTGCCCCTTTGTTTACAGGCAAAGGAAAACCTCCCGGAATATCATCCACCAAAGCACATCACAGCTCAGTGTCAGCTGAAGTTAGGATCAGAAGCAGGGCCTGGGATCCTTACACAGACTCTATTTTTCTTTTATATGTCTAGCTCTTTGTACGGCATTTGATGTGCGCTTGCTGTTGCCAGATGAAAGCTTTGTTGGGGCATTTCTAATCTGGTCTCACATCAAGGAATGGGAGCCCAAAGAAGTGTCTAACACCCTGGAATTAGGAATCTGTTCTTCAGAGATGAACACTGCTGGTGAGGTTTGCCCTGGTGATTAAGAAGAACTGTGAGGGGACCACCGGCTCTGGACAGCCCTACTATCCCCCTCTTGGTTGGGAGCTTTCTTTCCTCAAATATATTCTGCTCATAGAAAAAAAAAAAAAAAAAAAGAACTTCAAAATGAAACAGAGAGGGCATCTTTAGCACAGCATAAGGAAAACAAAAGCCTCAGTAGACGAAAAATAGAAAGTGACTACAAAATCAGCTACGATAGGGCATTGCGTTTCAGCCCCAGAGGGTGGTGTCGAGGGAGCGACATTTTGTTCAGGTGGGAGCGTAACTCTCCTGTTAGAGTTAAACACGTGGCCCTTTATAGTTCTTCTCCTAGGAAGTGTCACTTAGTGTCTCTTAGTCCTTGATTTCATTGGGCCATTTTTTCTGAAGGATCTGCGTTTTGTACTTTTCCCGATGTTCCTGCTATTACTCTTTTGGGGTGTCATTGGCAAAGTGCTTTTTCCTTTCTGTATGCATGGATAAAGAAAGTTTGACACTTAGTCACCATGGAGTACTATAGTACCACAAAGGAGGATCAATTTGAGTCATTCCAAGGAACGCATGCACTTGTGACTTCACAATGTTAAGTGAAATACAGCGGTTGCACAAGCAAAACACACACTCACACACACACACACACACACACACACACACACACCATCTCTGATATGACACAACCGAAGTATCAAGAAATTAAAGAAAAAAAGAAATGATAGGTAGAAGGAAGCAGAGAGATGTATCTTTGGAAAATGAGAAGGGGTCTAAAAGATGGAAGAAACGTGACCAGAGGAGAAGGCGACATAAACCAATTTAATATGAATTATACACACACGTCTGGGTGGCCCTTCTTTATCGCTTTTATGCAGGGGAAGTGCAACAGTGCGTATGAGGAGGGAAACTTAGGAGGACGCCCGTCCTGTTTCGGGGTGTCTGAACCCCTTTCCTTTCCCCGCCAACTTGCTTTCTCAAACCTGCTCATCCTGTACAGCAGCACACATTTTCATCTAAATGTTTGTGCTGTTCACAACGACAAACACCCCAGACTCGGCAGAAAAATCTGCCGCTCTTGTAAATGCCCTCAACGCCTTACCCTCAGAAGTAGCCAGTGTAACAGCGTTTCAAGCAGTGTGGCCTTATAAGGAAGCTACATTGAGAGGCCATGCTTGTAGGTGGAAAACACTTAGTGTTTTTGCAGGCAATCAGGAGGTGACCACTACAAACCAGCGTTGCGCAGAAACCACAGTGCGAAGCCCAGAACCATGCCGGTGTCTATTAAAACGCGTTCTTTGGGTTGTCTTTCTACTGATTCCACGGCGTCGGCAGCACATCTTTAATCTCACAGTCTAACATTTTGCTGGCTTGCCTGGGTTTCACTTTTCCTTGTTATAGATGACGCTTCTCAACTCCGTCAATTCTAGAAGGCTCCCCATTTCTCCCACATCTTAAATTATTAATAAATATGCCACGGGGAGCAAACTGGCTTCGACCTCTTGAGCAGCTACACGACTCTTTAGTCAACACGGGCACGCGCTATTGACCTCCAAGTCAATTTTCCCGCAGGGCGTACTCTTGGAGGAAGCTCACTGGCTGCTCGCTATCTATAGAGGAGCCGCATGGTAGGGAGGGCAAAACCATTGTGTGGGAGATGAGGGACAGTGTTTGCATGGCTAATACTGCCATCCAGGTCCCTATCAAACTTATCAGTCTCCTCGTCTATATCAGCGAAGTGCTGGTAAGCACTACTAAGGGGTGATCATTTCAGGATTCAGAATCAGCATGTTTCTTTGAATGGTGAGGGGGCCAGGTGACCTCAGCACTAGAAATCTAAGGAGGCATTGAGAGTGCAGGTGGCTCCCAGGGACTCTATCTCTGTCTCTGTCTCTTTGTCTCTGTCTCTGTCTCTGTCGTTCCCTCTCTCCCTCCATCTCCCCCTCCTCTCTCTCTCTCTCTCTCTCTCTCTCCAGTTTTTATAGCTACTCCAGGTGCCCTGCTTCCCAAAGGAGCCATGTAGCCACGTACCTGGTCCCCATGTGCCACTGTTAGAAGGGTTACTTCTGAGGATAAAGCGTTTTTTAGCATTTGCGTGAGCGGCAGATTTTTCTGCAGAGTCTGAGGTGTTTTCCATCGTGCACAACGGATACATTTAGATGCAAATGCGAGCTGCTATACAGGATGAGGAGGTCTGAGAAAGCAGGTTGGAGGGAAAAGGAAAGGGGTTTAGATACCCCAAAATATAACTGGCATCTTCAGAACTGTAACTTGTATTCCAAAGATAGAATACAGCTATGTGATATGAAAAGAATACTCTTCCTTCAGAAGTAGTGTTTTCTCTGTGTGCTGCTAGATTTGCATAGGAAGCATTTTTAAATGATGGGCACATGCTGGACTCTCTTAGATAAAGAGCTAACTAGCAAGTCTCTGTGTTCTCTATCGGCACAGATGTGTAGGTAGGAACAGAAAGCATTATAGGTGCTGGTGAAGATGCCCCCACTGTGGGCGGGCATATACATTAGTCCTGTAACTATGGAAACTAGAATAGGATCAAGTGCAGAGGCTTGTAGGTACAGAGGAAATGAAACCAAAGCATACAAGAGACCCAGTTCATCACAGTTCAATTCAAAACACCCAAGGTATGAGTTCAACCAAGGGGTCAGCAGGTGAGCTCTGGGTTAAGAAAACATGGCATACGCATTCAGTGATGTAGTATCTAATGCATAGGGGGGGTTAGCTCAGTGGCGCAAGTAGGTGTCTGCCTGGTACATGCAAGGTCCTGAGTCCAATTCATTATACTTACTTGCAAAAGGGGAGGAAGGAAGGAAGGGAGGAAGGAAGGAAGGAGGGAGGGAGGAAGGGAGGGAGGGAGGGAAGGAGGGA
>PVJA010052565.1:0-12349 GCA_004027025.1 Myocastor coypus
ATTTGTGTGTGTGTGTGTGTGTGTGTGTGTGTGTGTGTGTGTGTGTGTGTGTGTGCAGGGTCTCATTATGCAGCTTGGATTGGTAGTGATCCTCCTGTTTTCTGCCTCCCTAGTGTTTGGATTACAGGCATGCATCACTATGCTGGGACTTCGTTGCCAGCTCAGCATGCCTAGGTGTGGAGCTGATGTGGTATGCAGTGCCAGGGATCAAACCCTGGCCCTTAAACTTACCTAAGCAAGTGCTTAGTCTACTGAGCTATCTTGCTGGCCCTAAATTTCTTAACATGTCTTCTCTGCAGCTGCTCCTCTACCTAAAGGCCAGATCCATGTCTGGGACATCTCCACAACACTCACGTATACTGGTTAACACGTCACTGCTAGTGCTCAGCACCTATTTGCTGAATGAGTAACTACAGTCTGTCTAGTTTTGTTGTTTGGCACTAATAAATACATAGTAATTTTAGTAAGGGATAATAAGAACTACTTTGTAGGTCATGGAAGAAAACTGAAGTAGAAACCTGGGAATAGGGAGGAAGGGAATGTAAAGCTAGAAACTAAAAAGCTTTTTGGCCTTGTAGGGGAACTATGTGATTCCCCCTGCACCAAAGAAAGAAAATCTAGATTAATTTGACTTCTCTATAGTCTTTAGAGTTCTGAATTACTATCCAGGATATTTTTTCCTTTGTATGTTGCTGATGTGCTTGCCTTTATAGAAGTTTTCTTTTATTCTTGTGAAGACAGTTCCAAAAGTTCATGGTGAGGAGGGCTTTCTCTGAGAAACAGGGAAGGCTCTTCAGTCTAGGGGATATGTCACAAGACTCCAAAGGATTGACAAAGGAAGCTGGAGGATCCCGAGCTGCAAGGGGCGAGGAGAGCTGGCGTCCGGGCATTGTTGATAGGTAGCATGATCAAGACTGTCCACGATAAAGCAAATGTTTATTTTTCTATGTGCTAGATAGTTCCTTAGGGACTTCAGCGCAAGTGAGGCAATGCCCGTTCTCTCTGTGTCCTCTGACCAGAACAGCCTCAAAGGCCCATGTAGGTTTGTTCTCTTCCTGCCAACATCCTAAGCATGGTGGTGCCAGGGTACCTGAGGAGGGGATTGGAGCAGGTCAAAGTTCTCACCTTGTGCCAAGACTTGATTGTCCTGCGGCATTAGGAGCTTGTGAGCTGGAAGCATGACCTTGCTTTCTGAGTTGGCCCCTGCTGCTCTCTACCTTGATTCTGGGGCATCTGTTGGATACTAGCTGATTTCTCACTGTGCATTAAGATCCTGAAGATCCTAAAGTACTTATTTTTAGAAGTTATATGCAGATATTGGTCTTGCTTTTTTTTTTTTCCCTTGAGTGAGGGGGGCAGGAGGAGCTATTGTCATCCTGACCACTGTGGTCATGATCCATTGTTGCCTTGTTTTGGAGCTGGGAATGCAGTAGCTCTACTACAGGATAGGTCCAGTTGAAGAGTGCTCTAAGGACTTCTGTGTACTCTGAAAATCCCATTGGCAGGATGGAACCCCAGGCTAATAAGTTTCTATTGTGGTGACAAGTTACTTGAGTAACTTGAAGAGGAAAGGAAAGGCTATCTCTATTCTTGGTTTCAGAGGATTTAGACCTGGTCACTTGGCTCCATTGCTTCTAGGCTGAAGAGGGACAGATATCAAGGCAGCAGGGAGATTTGGTGAGACACCACTTGCCTGATGGTGGCCAGAAAGCCAAGAGAGAGGGAAAGAGCCAGAAACCAAGAGGCCAGGGACAAGAGATGGTCCCCAAAGTCATGTCATCCTAACTTTGATCAACTAAGGGCTCCTCTTAAGTTTCCATCACTTTCTAATAATGCCAGCAGTTTGTGAATTCATTAATAGATTAACCCACACATGAGGTTAGAATCTTTAGGATCCAATCACTTCCTCAAAGCCCTACCTCTGAACATTTCTATGTTGTGGATCAAGCTCTCAAAACATGAGCCTTTTGAGGGACAGTTTTGATCCCAAACACGATAAGCACAAGCACCTGGGACACACAGGTCACTGCGACATGTAGATCTCCTTCACCAGTGTGCCTTTAGAGGCTGGTGGCAAATCTGCCCAAATCTAGACACTAAATGTGGATTGTAAAGGCTTATAAATCGACCTTTTTGCCTGCTGCAAAGGGAACAGAAGTGATTGGGCCAGGTGATTTTACTACTGGATAAAAGTTATAGTCATTTAATATTTTATAACTTACACAAAAATCAGCTTAACATGTTGAAGGCTACTTGCCTTTTCAGTGGAAATTTTAAATGGTGTAGCAATTATTTTGACTGCAGTAAAAACTTGGAATGAGTCAAGTAGAGTATATATAGTTTCCTTTCAGTATCCTGAGTAGCACATGTACTTATTAAGATTTAAAGCATTTTGGCCTTCAGATCATAAAATTCCTAGAGCTAAGAGGTGGGGGGGGGAATGAAGGGACAAAAGAAAGAAAGGAGAAGGGTGAAGGGATTTTTGCAAATGCTTTTAGCTGTTAACACTACTTTATAGAGCACTATCCATCTGAAAGCCTCAGGGTCCTCTGTGGGTCATGCAATCAATCTACACAGTGTCCCCTCATAGAAGATCATGACAAATAGCAACAGAGGTGAGATCTGAAAGAAGTGTTAAAGACAGGGACAGCTGTTGACGGCCCAGTGTCATCTAGGTAGCTTCCAGATGGTGAGTGTGGGGCCGTGAGTCTTAGCTGGTTAGCATGCTTGGGTTACTCATGGGGCCTTCCTTGTCCTGGTTGGAGAAAAAGAAAGTGAGCACCGCCTGTCATCTTGCCTATGAACCAAGGTCCATGGAACTGAGGGGTGGGTGCTTCTCCCAACACATGATGCAAAATGTTGAAGGTAGAAATAGGAACAAGGCTCTCCAATCTGGCGAAGTGCTGTGTTTACTTGTCCCTGGATGAGTTAGGAGATTGTTTGCATTGAAATGACTTAACACTTGAGGGCCACCAAAGGAAGTGTAAGCCCGGAAGTATTCACCACTTCAAAAGCCCTGAAAAGAATACATAGGCAGGTGGGGGAAAGGAACATCATGCATATTCTTTTAGCATTTCCCTCAGCACTTATTCCACACCCAGTGAATCTCATTAGTTGATGTATAAGCAAGAAATTGTAATTTAGTCATGGTTGAATGTATCTCATTTCCTTCTGGTATTTAGGGGCCACCCCCACCCCCAATTATGCTTTTGTGATGAGAAAGGTATTGGGGTTCTCTGGGGTTTGGGAATATCTTTGCTTTATCCTAAAAGCATCTTTCTATTCCCTCTGTGCAATGGTTTCTAATCCTGCCCAGAATTGAGAGACACAAAACAGGCTTCTAATTTCATGGTTGAAGTGAGAAGAGATAGTACCAGCTCAGTTTCCAGCATAAAAATTGTTCTTAATACTAATCCTCTAGAATTTATCTTCACACTACAACATAGCCCGGAGAATAAGCAGGTGTACGTGTGTGCACCTACTTTCACTCATACATTATTTTCTTAAACAACCAAAGAATTAGGCAGGGCACACTGTGTTATCAGTGTGTGAGTGCCAGGTAGTTGCTTCTAGGCACTTTGCTGTGTCCCTTGAGGTATGATTCTGGCCATGTCAGATGTATCAAGCCCTTGATGAGGAGTGGCACCTCAGAAACCCCTACTGGTGATAACAGGGCTATTGGTCTTGCATAGAGTCAGAACACTGCATGTTGGTATTTACAGGAATGTGATTGAAAGGACTTAAGACAGGAGAGGGTTAAGGAAAATAAATGGGGTCTGCCGTGAACATCTTTCCCCCTTTTCAGCTTTTTAGAAGATAAATGTTTCAGATTTCAATCTGTGGTTCCCAGCAGTTCTTTGGGAACACTGCAGTCAGCCCACAAAAATCGCTACTGCTGAGCCAACCCTAGATAATGCGTCTCAGCAGGGATGACATAATGTGCTAAAAGAAGACTATGATGTAATGCCCATCGCAGAAATCAGAGCCAATTTCCGCTACAAAGCCTTGGAGTCTAGCAGAAGGTAATGAGCTAGCATAAATTGTGTAGCTTAGAAAACTTCTAGGTCTCATCGTCCTTTTTGCATTTTTAGAGACAAAAAGAAAAGGAAAGAAAATAGAATTCCTAGATCTGCTGGGTTAAAGAGCATATGGTCAGGAGGATGCTTTGTGCCTATCTAATTTGGACAGCACACTGCTCCAGGCTACCTGGTCACCTTTGGCCGTATGGAAAATTGTCAGGTCCACATAATCTACTGCAGCATGATGATGTCATTTACAATGCTAAATTTGCTTCTGCAGATAATATTTAGGAAGAAGATGTGGTTTTTGAAGAAGATCATGCCTTTCCTGGAATGTTGGGGTAACCAGGCTGGAAATGCCCAGAAGGAAGCCAGGTTGGGGAGGATGAGGAACTCTGAAGAAAGGGAAAGTCACCTTGAAAACTTTATAAGTACTGGCTTGTGGAAGCAGGTGTGTGTGTGGGTGGGGGGGGGCAGGGACCTGCCACCTCCCCTAGATCAATTATGCATTCCAACCTCCTGGGGAATAGGCTGCCTGGGCAGCCAACAGCCAGAGTCCAGCTTTTGATTGTGTTTCATAGAAATGTTGGAAATAGCTGAAGTTCATCAATGTTGAAAACAGCCAAAGTTCATCTAGACCATGACCTGGAATAAGGAAAGAGGCGCAGTCTTGATTTGAAAACTTCCGTCTCATCTCCACTGTAATTTTCTATTCCAGTTCATTCCTTCCTTCAGTTTCTATTTAATTGTTCTTAACCTTTGCACAAGGAACACATTGCTATTTTGCTTATGATTTCTGTTACAGTCCTCATTTGGGGCTGGAAGCTATATCCCGCCATGCATCCTAGTAAACCCCTGGAGGGAACAGTGGTGGTTTTGAGTGACTGCTTGGTATACTTCAGCCTTCAGAGCCTCAGCCCTGGGTGGTGACAGGATTGACAGCAAACTGCTGGTTTCATACACTGAATGCTGAGCCTTTAAATAGGGAATAAACAGTGGGAGCAGATGAAAATTTTCTGGTATAAGAAAATGAGAGAAAATAAAGTAAAAGCAGGACATGTTGGCTGAGGCATTACTCCTGTGACATGCAAACTGGAAAGAGCATTACTTCATAGACCTTCCTGGGGAGTGCCAGTGAGTCTTTCAGTTTGCCTTACTAAAAGGACAGTTACCATCAGAGCCACCAGACATCATTTTTCAGATTCATCAAAGGTTGGATATTAATACTATTCATGATAGTACTCTTATCGAGTGCTTTTTAGTTAACAGCAGGTGCTATTCTATTAATTCTCTGTCACAGGCACCTAAGTTATATACTAGCATGATCATCTCTGTTTTGCAGAAGGAGAAAATTGAAACCTTCAGAATTTGAATTATTTTCCATGTTCATGCAGTAAGGTTGTGGCCCAGCTGCTACCTAAGTCCTAGGACTGTGAAGTCCACATGTGCAGCCACCACAGACCACTGGTGCCCAGAGGCCTCTGGTTGAAGCAGAGATGCTTCCTGTCTTTAAGGGAACTTCTTCACATGGAGAACTGACCATTTATATTAATATTTGCAAAACCGACAGGTCACTGCCTTTATCTTTGTGTCTGCATCATGGAATCCAAAGCTGGACATAGACCAAGTGCTTCCCAAACAATTTGCTAAGTACCGAGGGGAGAAAGGAAGGGGAGAAGGAAGCAGAGAACAAAGGCACAAAGAAACCTAGATCAAATAGTGAGCTCTGTGAAAGTGACGTGGACTTAGGCTGCTTCTAGCTTACCAGGGAAGACTACTTGAGAAAGACAATCAATAATGTATAGAAATTAAATAAAACAAAAGTGTCATTTATCCCCAAACTTAATTTATTTGTTTGCCAAAGATTGAATCCAGGACCTCATGCAAGCTAAGCACACATTCTAACTCTGAGATATACCTCCACCCCTATTCCTAATTCCTTAGCCTCTGACTAGGTGATTGAAGCTGCATAGTGACTAAGTCATAGAGAAATGTTGTGTGTAGATAAAACATTTCATCAAGAAAGGATCCTTCATATACAAATTGTGACCAAATCAGTAATGTCAAATTTTACATTAAGAAGGAGTGGGGGCAAGAGTGTATATCTGAGCTAGGAAGGACAGACTATAGTAACTGATTTGGTCAGTTTGTAATAGATTGTCTCCGTTATACTCAAAGCCATACATTCATCATCCTATAGTTACTGCTACAGTTACATGTCAGGAAATGGATTATGAAACTCTTCCTTTCATTAGTCTGAGAAATCTGTGATATCTGATATGAGTCCCTCCGTTTATTGTGGTCTTATACACATAAGTTGAAATACGATTTTAAAAAATATTATAATGAATAAAATACTCTTTTTAAAAAACAAATTTATGTATTTTCTTTTTTTAAAAAAAATGTATTTGGTACAGTCACACTATGCAGCTCAGACTTGTAGTGATCCTCTTGTCAGCCTCCTCAGCACTGAGATTACAAGTATGTGCCACCACACCTGGTCTTGGTGGCAGTCTCAGCATGCCCGGGGGTGGGACGGGTGCAGCGTGTGGTATCTGTGATTAAACCCCAGTCCTTGCACTTGCCATGTAGGTGTTTAGACCATTGAGCTATCTCGCCAGCCTGAATGAAACATTCTTAATCTAAAACAAACAAAATGAATCATTAATGTTACTGAGTAATAGTGACACCGTCTCAGTAGCTCAAAGTCTCACACTTTCAAGGGATGTAGTAAAATTTTATTTTTGCAAGCATCCTTGTAAATGCTATTCCAACCTTTATACCCAATTGTGTCTGCATTGCATGCCTATTTGTACCTGTCATCTTGCCTTTCTCAGGGCTTTCACTGAGAACATTGTATAAAAGAAGCTGCTGTCCCTTCCTGGTACCTCCCAACTTAGTCTCCAATACACTGAGGCCCAAAAATAGCCATCTGAAGTTTCTGTGACTTCTCATCTCCTGAAGAGTCTGGGCCAGCTTTCCAGCTCTTGCTCCTTCGTATGCCACACTCAGGCTTCCACAGATGCTTCTGGACAAGTCCACTCTTCATTCGTCCATCCTATGTATTAGCCAAACTGGCCCACATGCTCTTCACCAAAATGTACTTTTGTGCCATTGTATCATTTCCTCTTTCCCAGAAATTTCACTTCTCAGCATCCTCTTCTTGAGTTTAACTGTTTAGCTCAAGATGCCAGCTTTTTTTGCTAGAAGTTTCTTGAGTTCTTCCAACGAGAAGGGACACACCTTCTTTGGATTCCCATAATACTCAGATTGAACCACTCTGAGGCAACTCTCTATCTCACTCCTCCTTGGGTTACAGACTTAGAATTTGCACCTGGGCTGACTGTTTTTTCTGGTCTTTTATTAAATTATAAATTTCTAGGGGCAGTGAGACCATAGCCCGTGTGCAGCAATGCTTTGTCAGATGTTCAGCACAAAGTCCCTCACACGTAGTAGATACTCAGTAGATAATGAATGAGGTGAACACTTTGAAGTTCACAATAGCCAAGTTATCCATTAAAAAATCTATTGTCCTAAAACTGGAAAATGGAACTCATGTGGATGTACTCATCTGCTTCTCTCTGTCCCTGTGATCAAAGATATTTAGTGAAATGAACTGATATCTGATTTGTACAGGGAGGCCACAGGGAACACAGGAAATACCTGGGAAGAAAAACATGGTTATAGCTCCCAACAGATCATAAACTAATTGACGTTCTTTTCTCATTTAATTCTTTTACTGTTTACTTGTCTCTTTGCCACTGTACTCTTGCTGTTTGTCACATTTAAATTTTTTTTAAAAATTTTTATTTATTTATTGGATATAGGGTCTTACTATGCAGTTCAGACTTGTAGTGATCCTCTTGTCTCAGTCTCCCCACCACAGGGATTACATGCACGCACCACCATGTCCAGTTCCAGGGCTGGCACAGCATGTGGTACCAGGGATCAAACTCAGGTCCTTGTGCTTGCCAGGCAGGCACTTAGACCACTGAGCTATCTTCCTAGTCTCTCATCACCAAATTTGTTGACTTATGGTGAGGAGCATGAATGATTGATGAAGTTTTCAAGGATAGTATTTGGTCCTTATTCCACTCTGCTAAGTTATTATCTTTTATTTATTTATTTATTTATTTTTGTGTGTGTCTAGCTCAACCTACCCTGGGGGTGGGGCTGGCATGGCATGTGGTGCTGGGGATCTAACCACAGTCCCTGCATTTGCCTCCGCTGGTACGCTGGTACATTTAGTCTGCTGAGCTATCTTGCCAGCCTTAAATCGTTATCTTTTAAAGGAAATTTAACTCTTACTTTCTCATTCTGTAAAGTAAAAGGGAGGTAAAACCTTAAGATCCTACATGGCATTGGCATTTTCTGAAATCTCAAAATTTAGGATAAGACAAGGTGAAAGCATTTGCCCCTTGCTTTGGCTGAAGAGTTCTTAAATAGGATGTAGGTATTTTGTTCGCCATAGAGCATGTGTAGAGCCAAATGCACATTGCACCAAGTAAAGTACATCTGTGTTAAGTCTTGAGAGATAGAAAGGACCTATACTGATGAGTCTAACATGTACAAGGCTAATGAAATTAGGGGAATGAACCTCCCCCCTGTAAAATTTAGCAAAGTGGAGAAAAGGGGAATTAGTATGAGCTGAAATGGGAACCAGATAAATAGCCTTTTCTGGAAGTTGGAGTGGGTTGTATCTCTGCATCTAACAAAAACACTTTTACCCATGCTCAAGCACCTATTAAAAGACCAGTGTACAAGGCTCCATCCCTGAATAGTTATGAAACAAATCCACCTATGACATCCCGAGAGCATTTCTTCTAATCCAAGATCACACCATCAGCCTATTCAGGCTGACTGGAAGCCAGCAGCTTCCTGCTGGAACCAAAATAACTACGAACCATCAGAAAGGGTAAGATAGGTTTGAGTGGATCATAGGGAAGATGCTAATGGGACGTGCATCATCAAGAAGATACTGTTGCTTCCACTGCTGGTTGCCAAGTTTTCTGCCCACGTTGGATAACTGGGTGGGATTTAAAGACCTCTCAGGAGGTAGATGTGTGGCTCTGAGCAGTTCCTGTGACTACCTACTAACACCTTCCTTCCAGGGATGAACTCACCAACCAATTACAAAAGGAGCTCAGCCCACGTCTGCCCATTGACCACAGACTGGTCACCAACACCTTATGTTTAACTGAATCAAAAGCTTCCGACAGGTCTAAAATTAACGCAGCTAAACATATCATTAAGGAGCGAGGGAGGAGTGTGGTGACCTTTCCTCAGCCCTGGTCTCTCAGCTCCTGTCAGCTGTGGGGGCTCATTGATGTGCTAAGTTGGGCTTTTAGGTGCTTGAAATAAAGGGCCCTTTAGTTTGATTTTTTTTAATTGCCTGAAGATATATATTTTTAGAAAGTTTGGAAGCATTCTGTTCATCTATTTTGAATCACTTGAGTATAAAAATGTGACATTTTCACACTTTGGGATATTCAAGTCTCCTATTCTTTTAAAAAAGTCTTTAATATTTTTTAAACTTTTCAAATTAGTTTATTTAAAGGCCAAATTTGATTTCCTCACAGTTTCTGAGGTAGGAATGTAACTTTACCAGCTTTAAGGTGGGGGGGGGACATCACGGTAGTTGATTGCAAAGAGGTTATAAATATATGGGAATATTATTCTAAGCTTTATATTCCTGGTAAGGATTTAAATACCCACGGAGAAAAGCAGCAAGGGAAAATCTATATTCTTACTCTTTCCCACACTCCTTTAATGGTAAACTAAAGAAGAAAATGCTTTCTCCTTGTCTTGGTTACCCAAGGACACTCTCACCCTTCATTGCTTTCCAAGTCCCAGGATAAAACAGCCAGGGGAAGCAAAGGAAGATGACATGGTGCCATTTCTGAACTCCTGTTTGACACAAGCCTAGCTATTTCAATTTCTTTGCTTTCCAGCCCAGTTGTTTGGAAACTCATTTCTCTTCTCACTAAGTCAGTATATCCAATGCGTGTTTCCTTGAACATGGGGCCTGTAGGATGTTAACAGATGTGACTCAGAAAAAGAATTTTGAGTTAAACAGATTCCTTTACTGCTGAACTTCTAAGGTCCGCTGCTGTTGTGATATGAATCTTTAAGGAGGGACTGTGGTATGCAGTACTTCTCATGCTTATTGGCTCTGGTGGGGCTTCTTCCTCCCTCCCTCCCTCCCTCCTTCTCTCCCTTCCTTCCTTCCTTCCTTCCTTCCTAGTCTTCTTTCTACATTCCTGCTTATTAAATCAAGTATCTAGAAGACTGATAATGCAGTACGGGAAGTAGGTGGTAGTGTTTGAAATTCCAAAATTCCATTATCTTTTTCAGTTAAGCAGCTCATCTTCCTTGAGGATAATCTTCTAATCTGGGTACTGGAGTGTCCCAGCTCTCCCTCCAGTGGACAGTGGCCCCAAATGGTCACAGTTCTTCCCTAAACCTTAGTTCTTTCACAAATAGAATGAGAGGGTTCCGCAATCTCCTTGAACTAGAAATTTGGGACTCCACTGAGTTATGAGCCATTACAGTACAGGTTCTTTTATGTACTGTGTCCTCACCGACCTTGAAGGGCTATAGCCAAAATGTTGGCTATTCTTGTATCCCTTCTTTTTCTCTAATTATTTGGTCTGTCAACTTAAGTTGTTAACCCTCCAGAGGAGAAGCTTAATGATATCATTCCCTATAACATAGGCACTTGGGCTTAACATAACTGTCTTTCTCAATGTCAAACACCTTAGACATAACATAAAACAGGTATTTTCCATCAATTGTTGATATTCTAAACTTTAAATCCCTATAGCATGTGAAAAGAATTGCGCATTGTTCCACAGAGATTTGGGAACTTAATCATTTACAAAACTGTAGCAGTACATTTCTATGGCCTGTTTTCTTTATCTCATATTCTTTTATTATATTTTTTTCTTTTTAAACAAACATTTACTTGAGAGAGAGTATAGCAATAAGTGGTATGATTTTAGAAGTAGTGCCTAATTAGAAGACCAGAGTGATAGGTATTCTAAGCATGGTTTTAGTATATTACACATTGCTGTGTATTTGCTTAGTTCACAGATATCAGTACATATAGTTAGTGAGGGTACAAATTCTATCACTTTCTTGCTAGTTTCAAAAACCTATTGGAGATTTTTAGGACCACTAACTTAACCATCTTTTGTATATAAATCATAGTTTTGCCTCTACCATGTTTCCTAACTTTTCTCCTGGCTCTCTCTTCATTGTTCGATCCTTAAATTCTCTCTTTACATGGGGCCACAGAGGAAAGTGATTGATGAAGTACAGTGTGCCTAAGGAGAGTCACCTAGAGAGAAAATATTCTCTCAGGCTTTCACAGAGAGCAAATTGGTCAAGCAATGGCTGTGATTCATCCAGATGACTGACACTGACAAAAGTTCTGCAAATCACAGTACATGGTTTCAGGGTAAATCCTGAGGAGATCTGACTGACCCTGTCAGATACAAAAGTTACATTTACTTTGTAATATAGGCCTTGCCTTATTTTGGTCTTAACCATCCAGCAGAAAGGTCTAACCATAAGGCATAAAAAGGAAAGCCATATTAATATGCTAAGTTGTAGATGGCTCAAGTCAACAGCTTCCCATAATGCCAGATGAGCTGATAATCTACTACTGTTATGAACTAATGGACTACATATACAACTACTTTGTCTTTGTGCATTGAAAAGAAAGATCTGCACTAATGGACTTTAAACAAGAAATCAGCTGGGCATGGTGGCTCACACCTGTAATCCCAGCACTCGGGAGGCTGAGGCAGGAGAATTGGTGTGAGTTCAAGACCAGCCTGGGCTACAAAAGTGAGCTCAAGGCTAGCCTCAACTGCATAGCGAGACCCTGTCTCAAAAAGACAAAAAACAAAAACAACAAAACAAGAAATCATGTCTGCATCTTGTACTCTGAACAACTACGACAAAGACAACAATATGCAATGTATTAATTATTGTTAAAAATATAATGAGAGGGCTGAGCCAGTGCTCATTAGAAGCACTCATAGTGTCCCCCCTCCAGGCCCCTGCCAGGTGCACAGTGAGTCACTGGACTGGACCACTATACCTTCAACCACAGTGGTAACTGTCCAGGCTTGAGTAATGTTCTTTGGGATTCTCCTTGTTTAGAGACTGCCAAGAAGTCAGCAGGGGCCAAAAAATATTACAAAATTTTATTGAAAGTTTAACATTCTTAGGTGACGAGTATTGCCAAAGTGAGAATAAATAATAAACTATTCTGTGGGTTTACAAAAAGCTACTGACCAGCAGTAGAAGGGAGATTTTTTTTT
>PVJA010052566.1:0-12292 GCA_004027025.1 Myocastor coypus
TGGTTTTTAAGATGATTGGAGGAAACGGCTCTGTACAAGTCTAGAAAGAGAAGTGCAAGTCACATGCAGAGTGACAGTGTGTTGGGAAGCAGAATAATGGGAAACAAAAACAGAAAAGAAATAGGGTGGGCTGGACGTGGTCCTGGTTGGGAAAAGGTGGCCCCTGCGGGCCCCTCAGTCCAGTCTCTTGGAGAAGTTAGGGAGTTAGCAGTTCCCTTCCCTGGGAACAGGACAGGAAGTGTGAGTTTTCTTCCTGATGAAGAAGCAGAAAAGAGTGCGGCCTGAGGGTGTCTCCTTCCCAAGGAGCCGGAGTGGAGGGCAGCGGGAGGCCAGTCCCTGGCGCCAGCTGCGCTGCGCTGCGGCTTAGGTGTCAGGGGTGCAGCGTCCAGCTGGACTCAGAGCCACGGGTGGCATCCGAAGCGCTCACACCGTCAGGGAGGTACGAAATCCCGCTGGTGCAAATCCCAGTACACAGCAAGAGTCAAAGTAGAGTGACCGGCTGGGAAGACCAGGGAAGGGGCGGCCGCTGGGCCAGAAAAGCTTCCAGTACGCGCTTGCGTCCGAGGCGTGCCTGTGCAGCCCCGAGCTGCGGTGCCGCTTCGGGGTGGGGGTCCGCCCAGGAGTCACAGTGTCCCTGCGTCACCCACAGGAGAGAAGCCTTTCATCTGCGAGATCTGCGGCAAGAGCTTCACCAGCCGGCCCAACATGAAGCGGCACCGGCGCACGCACACCGGCGAGAAGCCCTACCCGTGCGACGTGTGTGGCCAGCGCTTCCGCTTCTCCAACATGCTCAAGGCGCACAAAGAGAAGTGCTTCCGCGTGACCAGCCCGGTGACCGTGCCCGTGACGCCTGCGCCCATCCCGCCCGCCACGTCTCCAGCGGCTCCCGTCCCCGTGCCCGCGGCGGTGAGCGCCCCCGCCACCCCGGCCGCACCAGGCAGCCTGAGCCCGGTGAGCGCCCTTCCGCCACGGCCCATCCCGCACCCTTTCTCGCACCTGCACCTCCACACGCACCCGCACCATCCGCACCACCTGCCCATCCCGCCGGTGCCCCACCTGCCCCCGCCACCCGCGCTCTTCAAGAGCGAGCCGTTGAACCACCGCGGCCAGAGCGAGGACAGCTTCCTGCGGCACCTGGCGGAGAAGAATGGCGCGGCCCAGCACCATTAGCCCCGGTCTCCCGGGTCGGCTGGGGTCTGGCGGGGCCAGCGGTTTACCAGCCGCAAGTCTTTGCCAGCCCCGGGCTCTGCCAGGGTCTGCATGAACCGGCAGACCTGGGCACAGAGCCTGGGACCACCAGCGCTCATGGCGACTGTCCTCGAAACCAGGGAGCCACCGAACTGAAGCCCAATTTGCTTGCATTTTCTGATGACTTTTATAAATTTCAAATACTCCAACTTATGGGATTTTATAATTTCATATCAGCTGATGAGGTATGCTTGCTTTTATATCCTGGACTTCTCCTCAAAGAGGAGATAGGCCTGGTTTTCTTTGTACTAATCGGGAAGGCTGTGAGATTAATCCAGAGCATTAATTGTATCACTGTGTATTGTAATGAATTCTTTTCAGCTTTTGGTGCTGGCTGCAGAGTGAAGCTGGCCCCGGTTCACAGTATATCAAGCATTATAGAGAAAGAAATTTCCTTCTCTGTGTAGCTGTCCTAACGCACCCTTTATTTTACTACAGAAATTATTTTAGAGTTTTTGTATAGACTTCTTAGTAGTCTGTTTTAAAATGAAATGTATTTCAATAAGCGGTGTAATTTTTCAGTGTAGCTGAACTTATGTTGTAAAATAGAAGAAAATTTTATAATCATCAAATGTGATTCTTAAAGATACATATAACTTCTATAATTCAAAATTATTCTTACTCCCATACAACTCAAAGGTGCTGTAGAGACTGGGTGTCTCTGCCAGGGTCACTGGCCAGGTCCCCAGGAGTAGAGCTTGGCTTCAGGGCAGGAAGGGCAGTGTGAGATCCCTGCTCACACCCAGATGCCCAGCGGGCCGGGCCATGCGGCCCTGGCCTCCGCGCTGCTTGGGCTCCATTCATGCATTCAATGGAGAGATTTGCAGGTGCTTGGGCGTTTTCCAGGGCAGCCACCTAAAGTTGCCCTGGTTTTAGGTGAACTTGTGGGCAGTCAGGAGAAGGAGGTACCATAGCAGGAATTGTTTCTTCTTAGTCACATCTGTTTCTTTCTTTCCTTAGGGACTGTACTTGTGTTTAACCATTCTGGGAAATAAGTAGGAGTTTCTCGTTTTGAGGTTGCTTTATTTTGCTAAAATTGTTATCAGAAACTAAACTAGTAAACTGAAGTCTCCAACGTGATTTGCCAGTAGCTGCTGAGAAATCTGGACCAGAAGACAAACGGGGTATGAGTTTAGGGGTGTCTGGTGCCCACGGCTGAGTAGTTTTTACAGTTTAAATTGTAGCAGGGCTAGCCTGGAAGTCTTGCTGGGCTGCAGCCTTCCATGAGGAGAGCAGCCCTGCCCACCTCTGGGCAGTGGCTTTGGCCACTTTGAGGGCATGTGTGCAGGGTAGGTGGTTCGGGGCACGTGGGTGATGATCACGCTTGGCCAGGTTCCGTATTGCCACTAGCTCCACATTCATCTCAGATTGGAGTCCAGGCACAAGTCCTTCTCTCTCAGCCGCCCTCTCCTTTTGAAATCTTGAGATTCCTTCATTACTCTTCCTCAGGTCCTTAAATCATTGCCCAGCTTTTTATTTATTTTATTTTTTTAATATTAAATGCAGATAGGCCTAAAGCACTTTTCTGCTGATGAGCTCTGTAGAAGGGAAAAATAGAACTCTCTCGGTTGAGCTTAGATCCTGATTTCTGTACCCTCTTTCAGCTTTTTGGTGTAATGATTCCAAATGTTCTGCTTCTGATTTTGTCTTTGTCTTCTACAACGCATAGGAAAATGTTGCAAGAGACAGTGAAGTATCTAGATGTGCTTCTCTTCCTGGGTTTGCATATAAGTTTAAAAAATAGTATTTTTAGTATTTGTGTACATTCTTTGACCCCCGGACACTTGGGCCAAGAAGGAAATTAATTCCCTGCTGTCACTATTACAGCTTTAGTGGCTGTCCCCGCTCCTGCCGTCATCTCCTTTGCATTCCAGGACAGGTTTGCAAAGCCACACTATTACATAGACATAGCATTATTTCACAACCAAGGCTATAATGTTAAAATAACTATTCTTAAAGTGATATACATTATAGGCTTAGTTCATTGGCTATACCTTCTTTGTTCTAAATAAATTTACAGTATTGGGCAATAATTTATAATTATAGACTTGAGATTTTTGAGTGAATCCTTTCATGAAGTGTACTGTGATTGTACCCAGAAAATTCAGGTAGTTGTCTTTGCCATTCAAGTCACTATAACCCCATAGGAAAATAGCTGATATAAAAAAAAAAAAATCAGTAGCAAGCTAATCACCACTATCCTTTCTAGAAGTAAAAGAAAAAAATTACAATTAGCATTATCATACAGTAAAATGCTTGTTGAAATAGAGTGTGGAACAATCTGGAAGCTTCCACTCTGTTTTCCCTGGCTGAACATACCTTCCCCGACGTATGAGCTGTGGTGCAGAACAGCCTCGTGGCCTCACGTGGTCCACGACAGTGGCCTGTGCCAAGGAGAGCCGGAATGTGGATGCCCCGTGTAGCTGGCTGCTCGTGGAGCCTTGCTCCACGTGTGGGGGCCCCGGCTGGGGGAGAAGTGGGGGCTCACTGTGCTGTCTGCCATGGCTGCTGCAGAGGCTGCTACCTACTCAGCTGCTCTGGAAAGACTCAGGGGAGCAGGGGCTCAGCCCCTCCCCATGCTGTGGTTTCAAAGACAGTAAAGGCCACAAGCAGCATCCACAGATGAGGCTCTCTGATGGCTTCTGCGTTTTACATTCCTCAAGGGCTTGTACTGCTTCAGGGGTTACAGATTTGAGGAAAATTCCCCAAGGGCTTTTCTGAGTTGCCGTTGCATTTCTGGAGATTCTTTGGTGTTCCTATTTTTCTATCTTTTTTTCATAGATTCACGATTCAAATTTAAATATCTTTTCTTCCTTCCTTTCTTTTTTTTTTTGGGGGGGGGGTACAGGGTCTTCTCACTCTGCAGCTCAGAGCCAGCAAGCATGTGGTACTGGGGATCAAACCCAGACCTTGGGCTTTTTAGCTTGGGCTAGACGGCTGAGCTATTTCCACAGCCCCTCAACTTTTTTTTTTTTTTTTAAGCCTTAAAAAACGGCTGCTGCCCTTATAATCCCAACACTTGGGTAGGAAGCTGAGGTGAGAGGGTCACTGTGGATTCAAAGCCGGCCTGGGCCACGTAGGGAGATAGTCCCTCAGCGCCTCTCTCCCTGCAAAAAAGGCTGCTGCTTCCCGAGTTGTCGGATAGGCTCATACTGAAGTTTTAAAACCTGAACAAGAACAAGAAAAAAGACAGTCAGTTCAAAGCACGTGGTTTCATCTCTACACATATTTATGATTTCATTCTTATTTTTAGTGAACAAGACTCTCCGCATAAAACTCCACTGTAGTTCCAAGAAGCCTTTGCAGGTCCCTCCTGAGTGCATTTACAGCCTGTCGCTTATAGGAGTGTCCCCAGCGGCGGCGTGTGCAGGTTCTTTACTAGCTCTGTCCTTAGCACCACAGTGGCGGGAGGGACCCTGTGGCTATGGTCCGAGCTCACTGAAATTTGTCCCCAGCATCCTAACTGAAGGCACCTACTCCTAAGAGACACTGGTGAGCACGTCTGACGTCTCCTTGGTTACTGTCTGCGCTGCATGGATACCCATAGTTCTGTCTTGGCTTTAGGGGTAGTTTTGAGAAACAAAGCTAGACATACATTATAGACATGTATATATACTCTCCCATCTTGCATATTTTGGCTAGTAAAATACAGCATGGTATGTGGATTTTTTTGTTTAAAAATTAAATCGCTTGAGCTACTGTATGTAAAAGACAAGTTTTACTGCATTGCTGACCCATGTGACGAATATGTCAGTGGTGCTCCAGAGCGTAGGGAGAGTAAGTAGCCAATGGAGAGGGGGAGAAGTTCCAGCTGAGCATTTTGTCAAGAACTGCTTTTATTGTATTTTGTTTTATTTTTTTCAAGACCGGGGTTTGAACTCATGACTTTACACTTGCCAGGCAGGCATTTGTGCCATGGAGCTATCTCCCCGGCCCCAAGAACTGCTTTTAGAATAGCAGCGCACCTGGAGTTCTTCCAGGTGAGTGAGTACACCCTGAGTTTTAATTCTCCTCCGCCTAAACCAAGATAGGAAATTTCCCTTTTTTCAAGAATGAAAGGTCATAGCCATTAGAGACAGCGGCATCATTATGCAATCACAGCGTCCCGCTGGCCTGCGTATGTCATCTGTGGCGTTTCCCAGAAGCACCCATCTGCAGCCCGGGACACTACCTCGATAACGCAGACCAGAGACCCTCTCTGCCCTTTCTGCAGAAGCCATACGAGTTGCCATGGGATGTGTCCACTCTCATAGTTCTCTACTTTGATACTCTCTAGACTTCTGTTTCTGGTACCCGGAACCAAACTCAGGACCTCATGCTTGCCAGGCGCGCTCTGCGCCTCTGAGCTACGTCCCTGGCCCTTCACCCTTTTTATAAACGTTATAATCGGATGTTTCTGTCTTAAAGAGTAGGTTTTTCAAGAGTCAAAAGAAAACGGCACTCATAGCTTTGAAGCTTTAGCTTCAGCAAATTGGCCTAAAGAACCAGGTAACATGCTATTTATTAAATGCTGTTTCTTTTTTCCTAATTCTGTACTGAAGTCAAAACTACCTTGCAGAGTTGTATATCCAGAAAACAAACTTTGTCCCTCACTCTAAGCTGTGCCGGTGTAAGAAACGTCGCGGGAAATGGGTTTCTTTCTACCTTGTGAGCTGTGGAGGACACTCGGGTCTCGCGCTAGCGAGCCTTTGCCTCCACCTCCTGCTCTCTTCCTGAGTGCCTTCGAAACGCCAGAGCCCCGAACACTCTTCCCTGCTTGGACTCCTACCTCTCTCCAGTGAGCTCCTTGTCTGTGCGCCTTGGCAGCCCCTCTCCAGCGTGGTGAACTTTAGCTAAAGCCCTGGCTGGGCGTGGGGAGCGAGCTTCTGTCTTCTTCCTCCATGTCCTTTCAGTTTTCTTCGTTTCCTGCCTGTTGCATCGCTGGTGTTGGAAATGTCAGCGTCCTCCCCCTCCTCACCCGCTTCCCCCAGCTGCCGCCCTCCGTGAGCAGAGGTCATCTTGGGCCCCCTGAAGTCTTCCTGAGTGCTCGCCGGCCCTTCCCGACGCAGGGGCCCTGAATGCTGCCGCCGCTGTGTCCTTTGTCTTCCATAAGTGGTTTGCAAGTTGTCCCATAATTTGATGTCTGTCAGGTGAATTTAAAAGTGCTCTGCGGGTTTAACAAAAGTCCTTTACTGACTTCTGATCTGCCTCCCACAGCCGTCCCCCCCACCCCTCAAAAACCTGTTTCTTTTCTAGCTTGTTTCCATCTGATCCATTTTAAAAGTATGACTGCTACGTGATATATGAAGGATGTAATAACGTGGAGGCTGACGCGTGCTGCACACGTGCCGCAAGCCTCACTGCTGGAGCCTGTCGTAGCATTTGGCTAACGTCTCAGAGCCCGAGCCCCAGTTTGTGTTGTGAACAGGCCCTGGCTCCCCAGGTTCTCCAAGAGTGGACAAAGGAACTGTTTGAAATGAGGAAACTGTATTCCGTTCTTTAATAAGGAAATGAAAGCTATCAAATATTGTGGCCATAGTCAACATCTTTGCTCCCTGATTTAAAATCCCATGCCTCTTTCCTTCAAGTGACCGGTACTCGGGTGGCGGAGACACGCTGCTGGGGTTTAAGGACAGCAGCTAGTGACGCCTTCCTGATGTCAGAGGGCCGGGCCGGTGTGAGGGTTGGTTGTGTTTCATTACTAAGTGTAAGACAATAGTGTTGCCAACGCCCAGAGCTGGGACCTGAGTGCAAGAGGCGGATCCACATCACCAGAGCAGTGGCAGGGGCTCCTCGCCTCTGTCCTGAGTACCTTGTATGTTCACCTGCTACACGCCAGCACCTAGACATCTGCACCTAAGTACACCCAGCTGCCCGAGGCCCGCTGGCCAAGGCACTTACACCCCAAGAGCACAGCCAGTGAAGGGTGCAGGGCTGCCCACCCGGCATGCCAAGGGGCCTCAGACTTCCCCTCCGAGGTCCTCAGTGGGACACGTCCTGCGGCCTCTGGGCTCCTCGTCATTTGCAGGCTGCTTCACTTCTCTGCTAAGACCAGGGCTGCTACACATCCCTCATGGTGACCTGTAGGACACAGGATAGGCGGCAACAGGAGCCAAGCTTTGCTCACCCTGTGCTTGGTCTCACCCTGGCCAGCTAAAGCGTCCCCTCTGCCCATCCTTCACAGGTGATCGGAAGGACGGAGGGCCAGGCTCACACCCCACATAGGACTTGAGACCATGCCTCGCTACATAAGAAAGTTGGCAGGAAGTACCTGATGGGCCTAGGCCTCCTAAGCCCTCCTCCCAATATGTTTCCATGCTTGATTAGTCACCTCATTGGGCTGAAAAGAAAGCAACAGCGTGGCATAATTTTGGTGTTTACTTCTCAAGTTTTATTTCCAAGGCAATAGATCCGAGCCAAACAACCAGATGCGTTCTCTATCTTGCATAAATTTGCTCCTCTCTTGACCTTGCCGGGTAGGCTCTGTTGGCAGTACTGACTTTGTCCACAAGGGGGCAATAAAGTACTTCGCTGTCTTTGGGTTTACACTCGGGCCTCTGGGTTCCTGTGCCTCGGTTCCTCGCTCCCTTGTGCATCTTGCAGGTTGAAGGCGTTCCCCCAGCCCCACCCCCACTGAGTCCCGTGGTTGCTCAGCCCTGTGGCCCAAGCAGAGCCAGTGGCTCCCGAGGAGCTGTTACTCACATGAGGGAGGCCGTCCTCCTTGCTTGCCTGTGTGGCTGCGCGCTCCCTTGGCCTGGGCTTCACGAGTCTTCCAGGCGAGCAGGTCTGTGGGTCACCTGTGAAGGGTAGGCCCAGCCGTGACCCCTTACTGTACCGGAGCCACCAGCAAGGGCCCTCTGTGCCACTTGTGCCTGGCCTGTGTCCCGCAGCCAGCGTGTGCAGGACAAAGGGCAGCAGCGGGGCGCAGGTGGCCAAGTGCCCAGTGTTTGTCGTGATTTTTGTTTTCCTCCACAGTACCGAGATCACGTGCACTTTTCCTCATTTCTTAAAAGAAAATCCAGTTTGTTTGCGGGGAACTGTTTAGCGTTAGGTTTACAAAGCTTGTTGTTGAATGTTGACTGTTTCTCCAAAGGGGTTTGACGAAATAGAAGCTGCTTAGTCCTGTTCTGCCTGCTGGGTCATAAGGATTAAGGCCACGTGGCAGGGGCACTTATGTCAAGTCAGAAGGAGCCCGGTCCCTCTCCTACCTCTGCTGAGATGCACAGCGCCGGAAGCCTGGGGACTGGCGCCGCGGGTGGGCAGGCGGTGGGCGGGGCGCAGTGTCGGTGGGCGGGGCGGGAGGCGGCCCCGCAGGAGCAGGAACGCTGAGGGTCCCCTGCGCCGCCAGTGCCCTCCCTCGGCATGCCGATGGGCCCTTTTTAACTACACCAAGATTTTTCTTTTTTAGCAATTGAAATGCACTTTTTTAAAAAATTTCAACTCAATCATGATTTTAAGTATAAAAAATTTATAGATTGTTAAAACTACTTTTTGTGTATTTTTAACCACTCAATGTAGCATTGTATATTTTATTCTTGTGAGACCCTGGTACAAGGTGTGCCACCTAGTGACTTTTCTGAGATGCTGGGCCTTCGGATGTGTACGGTAACCAACGCAGTGCTGATGTTCAAAGTAAAAAAAGGAAAAAAGCGGCCGCATACCTGGTGTCTGTCTTCGTTTGTAACTTAGCCTCGCCCAGCAGCATTTGCAGGCTCCCTGCTGAACAAATGGGCCTTTCCGGGTCACACAAGCAGCCTGCGGGCCCCTCGAGTTACGGGGATCATCGGTGGTGACCCCCAGCCCGGCCGGTCCCCGCACGAACAGCATGTCGTCCGCACTGCATTGCAGGGCAGCAGGCACAGCCAGGCGCCGCGCAGCGTGCCTGTGTCTAGGACGTGGCCGAACTGGCCGGCAGGGATCCAGCACGTCCTGGACGAGAGCGCGCAGGGAAAGGGGCTGGAAAGACGAGCGCGGATCTCAGCAGCCTCGGGAGCCCAGGGAGCGGCGGGGGCCTGAAAACCAGCACCGCGCCTCTGAGGACGAGGAGGGGGAGGGGGGAAGAGGGGGAGGGGGAGGGGAGGGGGAGGAGGGGCGGCGGCGGCCGCGAGGGAGGCAAAACCAGACTGAGCCCCGAGACTGAGACGGGAGAAGTGCTTAGGAAGGAAATCTTATGGTTCAAGCGTCCCTTTGTTAGGAGCCTCTTAGAATAGAGCAAAACGAGCCAAATCGTGAAACTACTACCTGGGTTCACAGACGAGGACAGAAAGCGGGAGTACAGCAATAGCGGTCAGAGCCGGCGGCACTGTCGCACCCAGCCTCGTGTCCAGTCCTTTTTTAAGTACTTATTCTACTTTATTGTGATACGAGGAATCAAACCTAGGGGGCTCTACCACTGGACTACATCCCCAGCCCTCTATTAATTTTCTTTCATTCTCTCTCTCTCTCTTTTTTTTTTTTTTTTTTCAGAACCAGGTATTGAACTCAGGCCCTTGTGCTTGCCAGGCAAGTGCTTATTGTACTGAACTATCTCCCTGCCCCCCCCCCCGCGTTTTCAATTGTATGTATGTATGTATTTATTTGGGGGATGGGACCACGGTTCGAACTCATGACCTTGCACTTGCTAGGCAGGCACTTCTGCCATGGAGCTATCTCCCCACCCTCCCCATTTTCAATTTTAAAATAGGGCAATGCTAGTTGCCCAGGCTGGCATCAAATTTGCAATGCTCTTGCCTCAGTCTTGCCAATAGGGAGGATCACAGGCATAAATTATAAGTCCCTGCCCACAGCTAGAGATGCCAAGATGTTGTACAGAGTGGATGCCCTCCACCATCACGCTGTGATGCCTACCACTGCAGCTGCTCTCCACTGTGACTGCGACTTTAGTCGGCACAGCGGATCGCGCCTATAATCCCAGCACTTGGGAGGCTGTAAACAGGAGGGTCACCATGAGTTAGATCTGTGTAGTAAGACCCTGTAGATCCTGTACTAAATGCATTTTTTTTAAAAAATGCACTTTACCTGTGCCCCACTATCCAGTATACATCCATGAGTTCATTTATATGGACAGCACTGTGCTGCACTTCCGTGTGTTTTGTTGCTAAGATGCTGACCGTGACGCTGGTGCCACCAGCTGTTCACAGTGGCACATGTCCATGTTTCTAGCTCAGGGGAGGCTGAGGCAGGAGGATTGCCGCCATGAGTTCAACGGCAGCCTGGGCCGTGTAGCAAGACCCTGTCTCAAACATAAACATGGGCTAGCGAGAGATCTCAGCAGACTAAGCTCCTGCTTAGGCAAGTGCAGAGACCACGTGCCACACCAGCCCTGCTCCTGGGCACCACCGAGTCTGGGCGTGGTGGCGCAGGCCGGGGATCCCAGCACAGGGAGACTGCAAACAGGAGGATCACTACAACTCCAAGCTGCGGAGTGAAACCCTGCACCAAATGCATAGAAAAATAAATTTAGAAAACACACATAGACATGTTCATAGACAAACCTAGGCCAAATTTTTTCTCTTCTTTGTAGGAATATGTGTCTGTATGCCCCTAAGGCCTCACCACACTTGTAATAGGAGGTATCAGAAAAATACCCAAGGGTCCTTGGAAGCAGAAATAAAGCAGTGTAGGCCCTTCGCATGGAGCTGTGTCCCAGGCCTTTTAATTCTTTTTTTATTTTAATATTTTTATATATGTCTATAGCAGCAGTTCTCAACCTGTGGGTCACGACCCTGGCGGTGGTTGAACGACCAAAACACAGGGGTCCCTAAAGCCATCAGAAAATACGTAATGCATATATCAGGTATTTCCATTCCGAATCATAACTGTAGCAAAATTTTGAAGTAGCCACCAAAATTATTTTTTGGTTTGGGGTCACCACAACATGAGGAACTGTATTGTGGGGTCACAGCATTAGAAAGGTTGAGAACCACTGGTCCATAGGGTCTTGTATGTAGATCAGCCTTGTAGCGTGATCCCCTGGTGTTAGCCTCCCACCAGCTGGGATTACAGGTGCAGGCCACCGTGCCCAGTCTCAGTTGCTATTTCAGCACGCCCTGGAGTGGAGCCAGCAGGGCATGCTGGGGATTGAACCCTGGCCGCTGTAAATTTTGAAAGAGCATCTTGCATTGCCCAGGCTAAGCTTAAATTTGCGATGACTCCCATGTCGGCTGCGCAGGGTGCTGGGGCTCTGGGTGCATACCGTCAGCTGTCATCCGGCACCGGCAGCTTCCGGCTGACAACGGATCCCTCAGGGACACGCAGAGCGCCCTGGGCTTGGCAACTTGCTTCTCACAGGCAACATGGAGAGTGATGGGGTGTCGCCAGCAGGGTGAAGCTGGGGCCATGGGCCGTGGGCAGGGGACCCAGGCAGCTACAGAGCACGTGCTGTGGAACCAGGCGGGGGCCCTGGGCAGTGGCCTGGGGCCTGGGGCAGGCACGGTATCCAGAGTGGACAAGGACCAAGAAGCTGCGAGGTGGCAGTGTGCTGTCGTCAGCCAGTAAGCTTTGGGGGCTGCTTCCAGGAGGACAAACAGATTCAACTATGGACTGTGGGATGGGTGGGGGAGAGGTCGCTGTCACCAAAGACCCCTGACAGAGCCACATCCCAGGAGCAGCATAAAGGGCATGGTGGCTGACACGCTCGCGTAATCTCAGCCCTCAGGAGGCTGAGGCAGGAGGCTATCTGGGAGTTCAGCACCACCCTGGACTATGCACTAGATCCTATCTCAGTAAAACCAAATGGCCAGCCCTAGTGGCTTATGCCTATCACCCCAGCGCTCAGGAGGCTGAGGCAGGAGCTGGTGAGTCTGAGCTCAAGCTAGCCTGAAGCCCATAGTGAGACCCTGGCTCAAAAAACCAAAAAAGCAACCAAATCAGAAATCTCGCTGGGGAGATAGCTCAGTGGAATAAGTGCTTGCCTGGCAAGCACAGGGTCCTGAGTCCAATCCCCTGTACCGCAAAAAGAATTAAAAAATCCCGACATTTTAGCCGGGCGTGGTGGCTCACGCCTGTAATCCCAGCACTTGGGAGGCTGAGGCAGGAGGATCAGTGCAAGTTCGAGACCAGCCTG